>JAUMHP010000057.1:11624981-11639562 GCA_032361065.1 Enteromius trimaculatus
ACAACCTAAATAATACGTCTTGCAGATGTAAATGCAGACGTCAAATAGATGTCTCCTAGATGTATGTGTGCTATCTGTCAAGCTAGACAAACTGTTGATTCAGAAAAGCATTGCAAGTAAAATAGAAACATTAAGAAATTGAATAGAACTGTGATGTGTTTCAAACCAGGCCCCGAGGTCAATAGAGTCGAGTCTGGCTGTCTGTGAATACGAGTTATTTTTTCCCCTCAGGTCATCCAAGCTAAAACCTCTTTTCCCACTTCAATTCTATGTGTGTTCTGAAGAATCAAGAATCATGTAAGAGATTTTGTCAATCCAGTTGCATAGACTGTGTGTAACCAGCCATACTGATAAGATGTCTGACAGAGCTAGGTAACCTTGAGAAGCAGATTAGTGGAGTATGTGTGTGTCTATTCTCAGGGAAGCAGAGAATAACCGTCTGCTGGCTGAGTTACATATTTGGGCTGGTCTGGAGGCCAGATGCCCAAATTATCACCTTCTTTACCTTAAAATACGCTTATGTTCATACGTGGACATCTCTAATATTATCTGTCTTTTGGAATCAGAATGATCAGGATGACTAATGTACTGACGCAGTTAGTGACCTCTGTTACAGTATATGTACTGATGTCTGTAAGATGTACGCAGAGCGGCCTACGAACTCAACACGATTGAACCTGGCTTCTGCTGATGAAACTATTTCCTTCAGTAAATTTTTCTTCGATTGATCTCATCTCTGACTCCTGGTCTTTATTCAACACCACCTGGTCCTGGGGTCTTTAACTGTTTTTTCCCCAACGGTGCACATTCTAACTTGAATGAAGACATTGGTTTATGTTTAATAGGAAGCGTCCTATTAGTTTTAAACTAACATGAGTGATATGAAGATGTATTAAATTGAAATTGACAGTAAGAGGTTCTTTTATACATTAAACCATTTGAAATGCTTGTTATTTGGTAAATAAATGAATTGATGCAATATCCTGTGTCTGACCATTTTTTAGGTAAATAGAACCTTAATGTTATTCATATTGGCTAATTAGTAGATGAACTGTTGCCTGCTAACAATAATTTTTTTTTTTAAATAATTGTGTAATGTATTGAGAAATATTAGATAGACTTCACCTAACTTCTTTTAGCGTGTCTCATCTTAGTTACTCTTTACTCAAATATATTGAATGGAATCAAATGGAGTGCAAATTGTTACCTCAGTTTTATCAAGTAGATTCTATAGGTTTGTTTTTACACTGTTGGAGAATGTATGAAATCCCTTCTGCGTAAATACACCACAATCCTAAAATCTAGTAAGAATTGTCTCAAGTACAACACATAGCAGGTGTATAACAGACATGAAAAGACCTAGTCCTGCTCTGGTCTCATTGGACCCAGTTGAAAACAAAAAACAAAACAACTTTTAATTAAACAAATATAAAATTTTATAATTAACTCAATTTTTTAAAACAGCATTATGTACAATATTATACACAGAAGCAACTGTACACAATTTGAGCAGCGTTTACTACAGTTATACACTCGCAACTGTGTACAAGAATTATTGTGTATTAGAAACACAAACGATTGCATATCAGCAAATTTACAGAAAACATTTGCAAGCTATAAAGCATGTGGTTTTTGTCAACTGTTATTCTTGGAAAAATGTATTTCTATTCCAGTGACTAAAAGAACGCAATGTATAAAAGAACGTAAAACTTGATCAAAGAACTGCAAGTGTTAATCAGTCTTAATAAAACGTGACAATTTAAAATTATGTTTTCAAAGTGGAATCAAATCTGAACATTTTGTTGCCATGCAGAAAACAACAACCCTAGACTGAACACTTTTGCAACTGGCTTAAAGTAAAGTTAGTCTAAGAGGGGGAAATCTCCTGTATGACCTGGTTTAAAATCTCATCTATAACATCACAGTCATAGTTCACTTGGTCGAGGTCCAAGGCAGGAACAAAAGTGACCAATAAACGGGCGATGCTGAACCTCAGCTCTCTTAACCTGATGACAGAAGAGAAAGCAAAATATATATGTGCATCAAAACATGAATCCTAATGAGCACGTACAGGCCACACACAACTGAAAACAAAGCTCTTACTTGGCCGGTGTCACTGTGTTCTCTCTCTCCGAAGGTCTTTCACTGCTCTCTCCTTCCTTTTTGATCCCATTTACAAGGTTAGCAGCTGTGCTTGCGCTGCATGCTTGTCCTGAACTGGTGCTACCGTTCTTCAGAGTTTCTTGCTCTTTTGCCTTGCTCCACTCCTCTTTTTGTTTCTTCAGCTCTTCTAAATCCTTCTGCAACTGTTCGCACTTAGCTTTTTCCTGCTCCAAGCTCTCCAACTTTTGAGTGTACAATTTGTTGGGAAAAAATAAAATAGTTTAAGCACGATTCATCAAACAATGGCCATCCCTGTAGAAAGGTCCAGATCCCAACTATGCTTGTTAAAGAAATAGTTAACCTAAAATTTTTTGGTCAATGTTCTTGTTACCATTCTGGGCCTTGAACATGATAGAACCAGTTCATGGAAGACACAGAGAGCTCTCAGATTTCATCAAAAATATCTTAATTTGTGAACGAAAATGACTGAAGGCCTTAGGGTTTGGAACAACACGAGGGTCAGTGAATAATGACAGATTTGTCATTTTTGGGTGAACTCTCCCTGTAAACAGTCTTGCAGTCTTATAATGTCTTCAAGTGTTTCAAGGATGAATGAAAGTTCATAGATATGAACTAAGCATCAAAACTGTACTAAGCTGGCTTGAAATTCATTCTGATCTTTTCAGCAGAGACTAGTCCATTTTTTAGTTTAGTTACAATAATTTTGAGTCAAAACTACCAGTTTCTTACCTTAATTCTAAGTTCATTGCATTTGTTGTTATGATTGTCCAGTTCTCTTAGAAGAAAATCCACTTGAAGAGCCATTTCATCATCCACATTTTCAGAAACGCTTGTTGATGATGAGTGTTCCTTCTTTTTAGCCTCATCCTGTGCCTCTTTTTCAGCTTTGTTTTGCAGCAACTCTTTTAGCTCATCCCTCTGTTGTGTAAGCTCGTCGATGGACTGGGTGGCCTTCAAGTAGAGAGTCTTATAGTTCTGTTCCTCTGATGGATCTGTCTGGACGCTCTGATGGCTGCAGTCCTTTTTTATGGTGAGATTCAAAAGTTTGTTTTCTTTCTCCTGAGCTTGCTTTCTGAATTCATCTCTCTCCCGGGCTGTGGTCTCTAGGAGATCTAGCAGGTTATCCTGCTGCTTCTGTGCTTCAATTGTTGGCAAAAGGTCTATTTCTATATCAGGAAAACACAAGCTCTTGGAAGTTGATGCCATACTTTCCTGGTTTTCTCCAACTGACTTTGCCTGTTGTTCAAAACTGATCTTATTCTCCTTGGGTATCTCATCTGTTTTTTCAAGATTTGGCATGGATATTTCTACGCTTCTACGCCTCATCTCCACGGGGGCTTCAACTTCTGTATCATTAGTTTTCCTGCTTTCCAGTTTAGTGGCACTCTGTTCCAACCTGGTCACATTATTCTCAGTCTCTTCCTTCTTGATCTCGCCTTCTTCCTTTCTTATCTGCTCATCTTTCTCTGCCTTTACAATGAAATGCTCTGTTTGGGTGGTTATGCTTGTTTGGCCCCTGGAAGTTGATGCCTCCGTTGTTTCATTTCTGGTGTTTTCAGTTGCCATAGAAGCTTGATCACTGCACTCCATATATAATCCTGGAGCATCTTCGCTGTTCTTCTTTTCCATCTTCACCTTAGAAAGGTCAAAGGATTTGGGTCTTGGCGTGCTGTGGGTCTCATCAACAACAACATCATCGTTGTCACTGTTCTCTGCATTGTCTTCATCAATTTCATTGCCCTCAATGTCTGTGATCTTCAAAGGTGAGGTTATGACATCTGATGTAGCTGCGGATGTTGATGGACTACCTGGTGCATTGTTGCAGTAGTCATGTAATGTTCTCGCTCTTTTTATAGGTTGGTCCTGGGATAAACTAAGACTTCTCTTTGTTCTGAAGGTTTGAAATCATGTTGTTTGCAAAAACAAAATTAAGAGAGAATAAATGGAAATACGTGTGTAAGAACAGACTAAGGAAGAATGAAAATAATGTACCTTTTAGGAGTGGAGAGGGACATGACATTTGAAATGATAGGCATATTGTCCGAGGGGCTAGAAGCTGTTCAAACACAGAACATTAGTAAAATAATTTAGATTCTGGATCAAATAAAAACACACACAATTTAGCCTCACCAGACTGTGAAAGGGTGACTGAATCATAAGGGGTTATTGCTGTCAAAGGTGATCTGGGTGAAGAAGGTCCCTTGGGAAACAAAAGGGAAGACTAAGACTTTAATATATTCTGGGAATGTATACTTGCTTAACAAAGATTTGAATAAAAAAAAGCTAAAATTACTTTTTGGTACATTTGACGCACACGGTCAACTTTCCTTTTCAGATTCTCTTGTTTAAGCTGTTCCTCTCTAAACCTGGTTTCTTCCATCTAATTACAAGCAAGAGGAAAGACATTTGAGTAACAAGCAACACCACCACTGGACGGAGAAATCCAAAAAGATTACCTGAGAAGATATTACCTGGGTTCTTTGCTGTTCCTGTTGTTTTTTGAGGTTTTTCTCACTGTGGCAACATAAAGAACATCAGTGTCAGACTTTGTCACCTCTGGAAATCTTGTATTTCAGATCCATTTTCTTAATCTTTTCACTGGCTTATAATTCACTCCTATTCAGGTGACATGAATAATTTCCACTCACTGCTGTTTGTATGTTTTCAGGCAGTCTGAAGTTTCATCTTCAGAATCTTCAGCTTCTTCTGGTTCTTCACATCGCCTGGATGAAGAAAGAATAGTTGTCCATACAAAACGGATAATTATGTAATAATGTAATCTTTATTTGAATAAACGCCCATATAAATTTATTTGTAAACAATATATAGTTACATGTAGTATAATTACAAACTGTTCAGTTAATAATCCACTAGTAAAATCATGGCTGTAATTCATTAAATTATGATGATTAAGTAATTTTTAAACTTTTTTGTCCCTAATGTTAAAAAGTGCATTCCTTAAAGTTAACAATTCAGTGTCTTATTGTACCAGTGTCTTAAACCCCACCAACTAAAAATGGCATGAACCATATTATATTTTCGTCTATCTATAAAACAATATGATTTAGATTTTATCTTCCATGCTCAATTCAGCAATCACTAAAAGGACCCAGGTCTTAGAAACGCTAAAGCACAGAGCTCTTTAACCACACTAAATTCACATTGCTTCGGGGCAGTATTCAAGGCTAAGTACACAACGCAGTACATTTTTGTCATATTAATTTCACAGTGTGTACCCAGTCACCAGACTTCATCTCGCCTTATTAAAGAGCCTAGGGCTGTCACAGAGTCTTCTCAGAACAACCATTTCAATGATATCTTTTAACTTGGTTAAAGGTCACTAGTAAAAGTAAGATAGAACAAACCTGAACTGGGGGTCTGGATTAAATCGACAGAACCATTTATCAGGGAGCTTGTTCATGTCAATGCCATCTTGAAGTCTCCTCCATTTCTGACAGTCATCACACTGAACCCAGTTTTGATCAGGACGCTTCCTTTACGTTAAACAAGAAACAAGGGTTATATATGGAAAAAGAAAGAAATGTAATGTTTTGAAGTTGAGTGTATACTAACGGGATATCCTCAATAGGTACTGTAGCGTTTAATCCCTTGTTATGGCGGATTGCTTTCCAATATTCTTCCAGTTTCACACCCAAAGTGTTCATGGTTTTCCTGTGTGGACAAATAATATGCAGCTTAGACATCTATATTATTGATTTCTTCTTTTAGAAATCAAAGCTTGTAAAATCTGTTATTAACTCAAATAGAAAAGAGCTTGTTCATTTAGTTCAACAGTCCAGTATGAGAACTTAACAAGCAATTCTTGTAATTACCTGAATTGACTGTAACCCTGCCTGCCTCATCAAAAAGCAAACGCTGAATTGCAAGTGTGTTCACAAAATAAGATATTCATAGTTAGTCAAAACAATTTAAATGCAAATGTTTGTTATACAGTTAACATCAGAATTTCTATAATGAATTTGACCCTACACAGTATGTATACAGTCCAGACAGTTCTATGTGCATTAACACACGTGTCAAATAATAAAACTGTTTAACAAATCAATAAAAAATACATATAGCTATTACACAGTACCTCCTCCACACAGTAACATCCAATACGGTTTCAGAAACAATTCCCTTAAATAGTGCTCTATTTAAGGGTATAGAAAGCAATTTCGGACACAGCCTAGCATTACTAAAGAGTAAAGCTGAGTATGACACCTCTGTACTAACAGAAAACAATTACTGTAAACTTTCACTTAACCTGTTCTAATCTCAGGAGAAAATGGCGGGTGGCTGTTGGAGTTAGACGTGTGTGTATATCGTGACCCTACGTTACGTGGAAGTTATCAACCAATTTCCTGTTAAATGTTGACTTTAAAATATTATCAAAAATTCTAAGCCTTCATCTCCAGAAGGTCTTGGCATCTCTAATCTCACAGGATCAAACAGATTTTTGTCCAGGGAGACACAAGATAACTTTTCGATATTTTGTACTCCCCTTCCTCAGCATCTCCAGAAGTTATTATATCCTTAGATGCTGAGAACACTTTTGATTGAGTTGAGTGGGATTACTTGTTTTATGTTTTAGTCAAATTCAGCCTGGGGTCTAATTTTATCTCCTGGATGGGACTCCTTTACACCTCACCTGTCGCCTCTGTTCATACAAACGGCATGCAGTCTTTGTTTTTTCCTTTACACAGAGGGACATGACAAGGCTGCCCGCTTTCGCCTCTTCTCTTTAATTTAGCCATACAGCCTCTGGCAACGCTGACGATTTAATACTCTTAGTCTCCAACTCTTCTTACTCTATCCCTTCTATTCTTGAAGTTCTGGAAAAGTTTGGTCACCTGTCAGGCAAAAAAGTGAACTATACCCTGTAAACTCTGCAGCTAGAGGACTTTCATTCTCCCAATTTTGCAAGGGCAGAGCTTGGCGTCTAGCTCGAACCCCGTGTGCCCCCCGCGGAGGAAGGTGCGAGACAAGGCGGAGAAGGGCAGGAGGAGGGATGCTCAAAGAAGATGCAGAAGGAAAAGAAATAGGCTTATTTGTAGTGTTGAAATCCACCTGTACAGTATCACACTCACCTGTACTCTTCTGTGTAGTCAAAGTCCTGCTTGTTGTGTGTTGGCTTAAGGAAGTTGCACTCAATCACTGCAATGACTCCCACTCCTTTTTCATTTGCCTTATTGCAAAATCAAGATTGAAATTGCATTCAGGGTCACATTCAAGTAGTAAAAGTAATAAACTACAAACATTACTTTTGTCACACTAAAGTATGTGGCAAAGAGGTAGTTTAGGCACAAAATATTAATTAAATATGTAAATAATTACCTTGGTTTGACATCCAACACGTTCATAGGCTTTGATGAGCCTGTTTTTATGGTACATCATGACACCATAATGGTCTTTGCTCTTGGTGTTGTAGCCAAATGTGATGGGAATGCTTTCTCTCTGAGAGGAAAAGACTTAAGGAAAGCTCACTATGTAATGCATGCATTTATGTCAATTTGCTTTCATGTTCAAAAACAAATTATTATGTCTTTCTTTAAAAAGTGAACACCTTTTTGTCCCAGTACCTAAATTTCAAATAGTTTCAAATAGAAAACAGGACCTCTCATATTGAATGGATACATTTAGAAAGTTGGGCTTGTATTTATCCTTGACAATGTTTGCCAGGCTTTTGGAGACCAGCTGGGTTTTCACTTTCTGCCCACGAACAATAATCTGCATTCTGGGCTTCAAGTATAGGATACTACAGTATGCCTACAAAAAATAACATGAACACAGACACATACAGTATTACTGTGATATACTATAAACTGTAATACATAAAGAAACAGACAGACACATCGATAATAAAATTAGAAGACTGCAATGTGTTAGACCTTCTCAACACAGGAGGGTGAAGTACTCACCCGCAGAGAGAAGTCGCTCTCTGGGCTTGACTGAAATGAGCGAGACGGTTGCTTGTATTTCTCCTTTTCATTCTCATATACTTCAGATGGAATCTGGATGTCATAGCGGTCTGTGTCAAAGTCAAACTCAGATTTGCCTGTGGATGTTCTGCAATTAAAAAAAATGTCCAGAAACATTTCATCTATCCATTCTTAGGTCTGGTAGTTCACGAGAATAACAAACAAAGCCAAACACTACTATAATATCAGTCGATCTTTTGATTCTCACTTGCGGAGGTTCCAGATGATGATTCGTGTTCCTTTGGACTCGGAGTCAAAGTGTGCGTTGATGGCATTGAGCTCACAGAGAAGCTCTTCCTCCGTCTGGAACAGAGAGTAGCGCAGGATATCTTGAAGACTTGAGGCGTGCTGTGACTCGGGTCGGAGTGAGAGGAAAAGTCAAGGATGCAGATATCAAATTGAGAATTTAAATTTATGCTGAAACTAATACATAAGAAGAACTTATTTTATCTCTTTAATAGCCTCTTTATATCATGCCAAATATTCTAATATATCCTACACAGCCCATTCATTGGCCTATTTGTTTATTTGGAAGGTAAGGATATTTAACTGTCCGATGCGTTTGAATGAGACAATGGGTACAATGACATTCTCTGCATGTATCTCCTGAAGATACGTCTGGGACAGAAGGCCGACGCACATGGACTCTCCATTCTTGGAAAACACAATGGCATCCTTTCCTAAGCGCATGGAACCAGACTTGAATCCATTGCCATAAAGGCCCACAGGGACATGGCCATTTATAGTCTCCTTGTCACTGAAGCCAAAACTGAGAGGGACAGGAACACAGTATGTTATATAGCACAAAAAAAATAAAAAAATTGGTTCATTTATTAAGGAGGGATGCCCTAAATTGATCAAAAGTGACAGTTATAGAAATTTTTAACATTTTATTTAGAATATTTTATAATTATTAAGAATTAATTTAAATTTTGAATAAATGCAAAATTTAAGAAGCAACCATTTTCGTTCTCACACTTCTTTTTAAATAAATGCTGTTCTTCAAACTTTCTATTTATCAAAGAAAGGATACCGTTTGCCAACAATTAACTATGACAACTAAAAGGGGCTATTAAGTACCAAATCAGCATATTAGAATGATTTATTAAAGATCATGCAACCCTAGTGTATGTTACTTAACTTATTGGTTTGTGTTCTTTCCCACCTGAGCATTTTGTACATCTTATCATAATTCATTCCTGCTCCATTATCCATGAAAGTTAGACAGTCATGATCTTTGATTGTTGTCCAATCAATCCAAAACTGTTTGGCACTCACATCTGGGTCATAAGCATTGTCTGAGATAGAAAAGATCAACGTAAAATATTATCAGATAACAAATTTTTGAGCGGCTAAGCACTACATTAGTCTGTTATTTTCTTACTTTCCCCTGGCTATCTGTCTTTGAGCAATAGTTTGGATACAATAAAATTACTCATATAATTCATTACTAATAGTACAACATTTTATTAAACATTGGCAATACTAGCAGGTATATGTTTATGTGGGTAAACTAGGTTACACGTTGATAGTAATCTAACCCTTAAGGACACACATCCATTCTTCCAAATCAGAAACACATATAATCAGAAATCAATAGTTTGGCTCACCTATCAGCTCTGCAACAGCACTGAAGGGCCAGGTGTGGCTGGTGGAGTTGGTGTGAAGGAACTTTGGATTAAGCTATAAAAGGATCAATGGCACAGGAAACACAAAAGTAAAACACAAAAAATATTTTTTTTTTTCTAAAACTATGTTTTATAAAGCTGTTTGCTTGAAAATGTTAAAGTTTTACTTCATCATATACACTACATTTTATGAGCTTTTAAAAAAGTAAATTTTTAATGATGATGTATTAAACCTTCAAAAAGAGGCCAGCCACAAGCTAGATGGTATTGTGTTAATAAGGAACATATCAGTTTATTTTTACTATCATTTTTCAAAGGTGTGCCAGGCTTTTGACAGAGTGAAAGGTGTTTTTTCACAACATAAAGATGACTTTATAGCTTTATCTCTTTTGTTTAATATATCAAAGGCATGTATCCACTATATAAAATGGCAAAAAGTAATTAACCTCCAAAAAGACATATTACATCTTGAAATTCAACTAGGACACAAAGTCTTTAAAATGGTCTACTTAAAAGAGTTAAAACACCGGGGTCTTACAGATCCTGTAATGGACTATGAAAATATTAATATTATAAAAATTATTTCAGAGGATGAGCTACAGTCACACTAAAGGGGCTGATAACCTATTAAATTAGCGTAGGAAGTTAAAATACTCGAGCGTCCCGTTTAAAACTGGATTTAAGCTCGATTGGGCGTTTTCCCTTTGGCAGAGAAACGAAACTGAACATAATATACGATATTTTGAGCCTCTCTGATAGGACGACGAACTCATACGTCACAGCAAAACAAACGCATGTTTTTGATTTTAGACAATCATACAACGTTACCGTTTTCAAAACACTGAATATGAATGTTATTTATCATTAAGAGAAAACACATAAGTTTGTTTATTGAAGATGCCATAGTTCGTCAGTTTGTCAATAACATGCTAACAGCGCATGAAGTTATTACGTGTAAACTTTTCAATAAATCTGTTACCATTACACGTCTATTAACAGTGTTTACTACCATTCGTTAATTACACACGTTAGGACAAAGAAATGCTTGAAATATTCATACCGCACTGAGCGGAATCCCTCTCTCTGTTTGCACAGCCATCCTCGAGGAACAAACCCGCGACGATACAAAACTTCCACAGACTTGACTCTCCAACATCCGGGAGGACTAACAGATAGTATTTTCAAAATAAGAGCTCAAATAATACATACATTGAATCAATATTACAAATCTGACATAATATCCACAATATAATTAAAACATAATTTAGTTTATCAACAGTTTAACTTTATATTAGATATATATTAGTCTTTCAGTTATTTTGTGTTTAAATATGAAGCACATATCACGTCAAATAAAATAAGTCTTGATATTTATGACTAATAACTATATGATATAAAAATTATATATTTTACATTTAATTAAATTTTAGTTTGAATGGGTACTAGATACTTAGAAACTAGATTTCTCCTTTTTATTGTCTCGGACATAGTCTAATTATTTTTCATTCACACTGACATTCATGTACCTCTGTTAACCTCTACACTTGTTTTGTTCAGACAATACCTTCGTCACACCAACCGGCTGTCGTACTACTATTTTGAAAGGAAATCTTAATAAGATCCATCACTTCCGGTCAGGAACTGCTTTTACAGAAGTAGAAAAAGCAAACAGTACTGGACAAGACATATTGATCGAAGCTTTCAGAGCAGTCTCTTATGTAAAGACTCGCTTGTAACATATGGTGAATGCAGTCTTATAATAAATATTGTGATAGTTGTCGAACATGTTAGAACTGGGTCTATCAACCGGTGAGTGGAATGGTACTATTTTCTTGCAAATAAACAGCAAAGCAGCAAGTCTCCTTTTCTGTGAAAGTTGAAATTAACCATATACATATGTTAATGTGTATTTTTATAGAAAGCATATTCAGTAATACTGGGTGTTTTTCTGTACACAAAGTAATACATGGATTTTTACCTAGCATTAATAAATTATATAATGCTTATAAGTGGTGACTTTTTTTTTCTCTTCCAGTTGCAGGTGTGGATGGTGTAGTCGAAAAAATCGAAAAGCTCCCCATAGACGTGTTTGCAGAAACGGTAATATGTGAAATGACATGGTCTGGTCATGATGTAGAATGGGATGAAAATGCTTAAAACATGCATAACGTCACAGATAATACTGACATATTAGCATACAGTGATATAGCGAATGTCCTATTTTGAATTGTTTTACTGACTGTTCTGACACTCTTCTTTTCATTTTCCAGCTTCAGTCAGTCCTTGTTCACCTTCAGGATCAGAACAGAGCAATAGATTTGATTGAAACCTGTGATGCAAGTTCACAAATCTACATCCCTGTTATTATTCTATAAATTAAGCATGCACGTACTTGCTTTTTTGTCTTAGCAATGCTTTTACTTCCCTAACAGAGATTTCAACGAGCTGGGATAAACCTCGATCAGAAAGCTGTTCAAGATATTATAAAACTGATGACATACTATTTTAGGTACAGTATTATCTAACTACAGTCTGTCGTTTATGTGTATGTTTGGGAATTAAAAATGCTTTTTTCCGATCCCCTTTGCATACATATCTCGTACACGTTGAGTCTGTCTTGTTTGATGTCTGTTTCATTTGATTTTATGAGAAATGTTTATTTAATCAGGTTGGCTGCAAAGAGCAATCTCAGTGCGGAGGTCTTGGTCAGTAAATTGACTGAATGCAGCAGTAAATGGTCCAAACCAACTCTACAGTTGGTGCACCAGCTTTGGACTGAACATGGTGCTCTTCTACATGCTCATCAGGAGCTCCTGACAATGGCTAGTATTGGACAGGTGTGTCACATGATCCTTGCTTACACCGTAAACATTGCTCAACCACTGTTCTCTGTCAGGCTGTTGAGAAAGCTTCTTCACTCTTAGCTTGTAGATATGCAGTGGAAGCTTGGAATGGCAGTGAGCTCAGATACCTGCCGATCCCTCAACTCCCCATTCATCTCTGTTCTGATGAAAATTGCTGACACATCAGGAGAGATTTCCTATAAATCTTTTGAGATGACAGTTCAGCAGTTTCAGGTATGGAAGAATGCATTTTCCTAATGTCATTCAACTGTCTGAACTGCTGCAATTAATCATTCTCTCTTTTATTTTGTCCCTCAGAACTTCTACAGGCAGTTCAAGGAAATGGCCTCTGTTTTAGAGACAGTTTAATATTTTTTAATATGCTGAATTTTGCACTGAGCTTTTATTTGATTTTTACTGTTACAGTTTATACAAGATTAAACTTTTACTTTATTTAATAAATAAATGTATCATGTTAGAAACGTTTTTTCTATGTAGATCATCATAAATTTCCATTTGTCATTATTATTGATATTCACAATTGTCTACAGTGCCCAACCTGTTTTTTTCCCTCCATTTTTAAATAACAAGTAACACTTAATGAGATGCTCAAAAACATACATTTCTTTAGAGTGGGAAAAAAAATTAATCAATAAAAAATATTCACTCAATTTGTATTTTTAAGAGTCCTTTTATACAGTAGATTGGATTTAAAAAAAAAAAAAAAAGAATGCCATCCTGTTTTTAAAAAATGTTAGAAAATCTAATTTTAGCAGCTCTGTTGTCTTCTTCACTGCAGGCTGAAAGAACCCATTTAAATATATTTGACTTTGAAACTGAATAATGTAAGGCAGCTGAATACTTTCTGAATGCCTGAAATGCGTGTCTAGAAAGAAAGTCTTACAGGTTATATGTGATGATGGGCGTCAGTGGGTTTTGATGGGTTACGTTTTACACGCGTCTCACGTTCATCTATTTCTGCTGCCGTACCATGAGTGCAGCAGGCGCAATAATGCCCGAACATAGGCGAACTTCCGTCAACAAAACCAACGTGACCACCCGCTTGCACAGGAAGCGTGCCTTGCAACCATATTTACTTCAGTGCAGATCCTTGACCGTGTCCATTTCAACCGAGATACACTGAAGATGAGCTTTTGGAAACGTGACAGGCACAGCGAGTGTTTGCGTTTCAAAGTTAGCTAACGATACCAGCAGTGCTTTTCAATCTGGGCTGCGTTTCCCAAAAGCATCGTAAACCTAAACTGATCGTAGCTCTATTGGTTTCAGTGGGTCTACGATGTAATTAAGCTTAAGATGCATTTAGGAAACGTTGTTGAAGATAACTAACAATAATAGTGTTCCACTTACAGCCACTGGTGATGATCCACTTGGTCCTGTCGGTACTTTGAAGATTGTTGGGATGGCTGTATCCTTTAGACGCTGTACCGTACTACAGGAAACAGTGTCTATTATTTCCAAATAGTCATCTGGTCCGAAATGCTCTGAGCAGATACGCCATTTCTTTATGGATTCTACCGGTGTTTTGAGATCTATGTTCAGAACAGTCAGCCATTGTTTGGTTCGATTCTTTTCTTTGGTTGGGATTCTATGAAACATGATGGTAGAGTACACCTTCGACTTATTATCACAGCCCTTTACAACGCACATAACCATGGCTAATTGCGCACAGGTAAGTCCAGCCACTAACGTACATACATGTATATATTCTAGTGATGTGACGTTCGCGCACGAGCCGGCTATAAGTGCCGATTCTTTGTAGCGAACGAGAAGAGCCGACTCCCGTCAGGGAGAGCCAACTCTTCTGCCGTAAGGGGGGCGGGGCTTTATTTGGGAACACCATACGGCTAATCACACGAGAGGACACACTAGAATCGTACCATTTAACTATTTTTATTGCAATAACAGAATTTCCAGAAAGACTGTACATAAGAACATTCCCAAAAGAAATGAGTCACTGTTTCAGAAGAAAATTGACAAAATGAAC
>JAUMHP010000057.1:11661203-11671307 GCA_032361065.1 Enteromius trimaculatus
TTAATTGTGAACAAATTAACCATTAATTAATGCTTAACTAATGCATTATTCTGACCCCCTATTCTGAAGTGTTACCTTTTTTTTTTGTTGAACTATCCCTTTAAACAACAAATATGCAGTGCTCAGTGTCAAGGGTTTGATTCCAAGGCAATGCATAAAATAAACTTAATATATAAACAGTTTTTAAAAAGACAACAAAATGAATCTTGAAAGGTTAATCTTAATTCACTATATAGAAGTTCAGTTATGGAGCCACAGAAGAGGGAGCGTTTCCTGCCATCACCCTGATGAGACAGTTGTTTTTGCCCTGAACTTATTTTTAGAGGGGCAAGTGCCAATGCCTCTATTTTACATTCTGGGGCAAAGTTAATTATAGATGGGAATGTCTGCATGACGTTCACGTTCCTTAAGAGTGCACTTGAAGTTCTGTGACCTCTAGGCTGCATATTCAGACTTGGTCTTACAGAAATAGTCAGTCAAAATTTTTTTTTTCTTTGGCGTCTCTTTAATACATTGTGAAAGGTTAATATTGTTTATTAGTGCAAAGTATATCTGCTTTGGAGTTTCAAAGCTTTGTAAAATATTGCCATCTGTTGGCCAAACTGCATCACACATAAGACTCAAGTCACTTTCTCTATCTTTTCTTTTTGCTGTTTTCTGTCTTTTTTGTGTGCGCTGTTGGATGGGCCGAACTGAAAAAAAAAAAACATGTTTGAGTAGAAGGTAAGAATATGGCCGTGGCATAGATGTCTCACCCGAGCAGGCTGCACTTCAAGCAGTTGTTGGCGTGATATCATTGTTTGGCTGCAATATAGTATAGAAACCAGCATGAGGCAGATAGCTACATGTTCTCAGGTGCAGATAACAGTTGGTTATTGGGATATATTTTTCTTCTAACAAGTATAATAGTCGTCTAACAGAGCGTCGTCATCTTGTTAATTTGTGAAGATGTTCATATATGCTTGTACCTCGCATATTACAGATATGCTGTGATGCTTTGTTGAGGTTGCTTTAAAAGGCTGTGCCATTCTGAACCTTGTCTAAAGTTGCTATGGAAACTTGTGTTGCGCTTAACCCAAAATATCAGCAGCATGCTACAGTTTATTCACAGTGAAGCATGTATTTCTTGTAAACATCTTGCATTGTATGCATGACAAGTGATAATGGTTAGTGGTTCTTTGTTTTTATTTGAGAACTGAATATTTTGCATTGGATATAAATAAGTGAGTGGACACAGAAATACAGAAATCTTTCTTTAAAATAATAATATATTTTAATATATACAAAAGATACGTTTTTATATGTTCTTAAAACAATCTGATGCATGGAATTTTATTATGGATCATTATTAATACAATATTTATAAAAATACATTTTAATTGCAATTTAAATAGCATTTAGTATTGTTTTCCCATTCTGTTCACATTTTTGGGTCACGCCTCAACAATTGAGAACCACTAACAAAGAATCGACCTCTGTGTCTAGGATAAAAGCAGATGACGGACATGAGTCCATATCATTTTGACACCTAGAATGCTTTTAGAACATAATAACAATTCTTTAATGTGTCAGTTACGTCTGCTAGCCTGAGTAAATAAATGTTAAATCTCACTAGCATTTTTCCTCCCTGCAGCCAGCCGTGATGAATTGCACATTCGTAAAATGAAGCTGGATTACCAGGAAGTGTGTCAGTGCTCAAAAGAGGTGCAGGCCCTTTGGGACAAGAAGTTGAGCAGTCCCTGTCGCACTAAAGTACAGTGGGACAAAGAAGAGATCCACAGTGCTGTCTGCCAAGGTATGAACTGTTTAATCTCTGTTCTTCCCTCAATAAAACAGACAAAAACATTTTGGTCTACATACATTTTTGTTTCTCACCATAATGTACACTGACATTTAAAAATTTGGGGTCAGTAAGATTTTTTTGAAAAGTAATTTCATTTGCCATAATGTAAAAATATATTTTTAAAAATGTGTTATTTCTTAAATATCTTAAAAATCAGATGAATGTCATTGCTATTAAAAGGTATTCACTTTTGACTAGTAGTGTATGCGCTGATGCTTATATTAACATATGGAATTATTTAGCTATTCTTAATAACTCTTAGTGTTCCTCACTGTGTGTTTGTATGCATGCGTGATCTCTGTAGGTGTCCCCAAAAGTCGGCGAGGTGAAGTGTGGCTGCTGCTCTCTCAGCAGTATCGTTTGCGTCACCGTCTGCCGCAGCGGCAGCAGCCCCCTGAAACCCCTTATCACGATCTCCTCAAACAGCTCACAGCACAGCAGCACGCCATCCTGGTCGACCTCGGTCTGTATTTAACCAAAGTGCTTACAGTTTATGCGGCTAATTCACATGCGCATGTTATATTTTTGAACCCGGAACATTACTGAAGTGATGTTCCCATTCTTTCCAGGCCGGACATTCCCAACACACCAGTATTTCAGCACTCAGCTAGGAGCTGGACAGCTATCTCTGTACAATCTCTTGAAGGCCTACTCCCTGCTGGACACGGAGGTGGGCTACTGCCAGGGGATCAGTTTTGTGGCTGGACTGCTGCTATTGCACATGAGTGAGGAACAGGCTTTTGACACTCTGAAGTTCCTCATGTACGACCTGGGCATTCGCCGACAGTACCGTCCCGACATGATCTCTTTGCAGGTGCGCTGTGCGTGCTGATCAGATTTCACTACAGTTCATGTTTTTCTTTCAGAACTGGTATGTTTGCTTATCTGATTGTGCCTATTGTTAAATGTAGCAGGACTGGTTTTTGTTAACAGAATGAGGAGGTAAAGCTAGATTATTAAAAAGATTAAAGTGCTTGTAACATTTTAGTAAACATAGTGTCTTAAAAAGCTTTGATTGTGTTTGGCCAGCTTAATATTCCTTAATATTAAAATACTAAATATTACATTTTTAATAAATGAGCAATAAATTGTTTTTTTTTTTACATATTTACATGCGTTTTAGTCATCATAGTGTTTAAAAAAAGCTTGAATCGCCATATTTCGTTCACATGACTAGCTCAATACTACTCACTGTCTTGGTTGCGCCTCTTTTATTTGACACTTTAATATTAATAATGGTGGTAAATAGTGTATTGTTGCCAAGTGAAATGTTTTTTAATGCTACATCCACATCACTAGGTGGCAGTCTAACATTCAAAGCAACTGCTTTATTGGCTGGCGAAACATAAATGAAAATGTAAGAAATGTACTTTTAGTGATTGTAAATTTCACAATGCTAATTTTGCTACAGAGACCAGAACAGGGAGTACTTTTAATACGCTTGACTTAAACACACATTTGCTCAAGCGGTATGCAAACAGCCGTCTCCACCTCTTGTACACTGTTTCCTCCTCAGCTGTTAGTGGTTATTCATCATCAGATGTGCCAATGTTTAATCCCGAGAGAGAGAGCGCCTGTGTCAGCCAGTCGCGTTTGAGCCGGTTTAAAGTTCACTCCTTTAAGTGTGAGGACTTTTTCCTTTCATTCTCTCTGTAGATTCAGATGTACCAGCTGTCCCGCCTGCTGCATGACTATCATCGTAACCTGTACACTCACCTGGAGGAGCAGGAGATCTGTCCCAGCCTGTACGCCGCACCCTGGTTTCTCACTCTCTTCGCCTCTCAGTTCCCCCTCGGCTTTGTTGCCCGTATATTTGGTAAACTTCACTTTTAACTCTTAACTTATTCAGAGCTAGAAGAATGTTTGTGATGGGGTTTGAATGGTGAAATGATGTTGTGTGTTAAAATGTATGTGTTTCACACGTAAGTCAAGTGTTGTTGTCAAGTGCCTAGCCTTTGATTCTTGTGCATGTATGTGTGCTGTGTGGCAGACCTCCTGTTTGTGCAAGGCACAGAGGTGATTTTTAAGGTGGCTCTGTGTCTGCTGAGCAGTCACGAGGGAGAGATACTGGAGTGTGACGGATTTGAAAGTATTGTGGACTACCTTAAATCCACCATCCCCACACTCACTCACAGCCAAATGGAAGAGACAATCACTAAGGTACATTTAACATTTCCTGCTGCATGTCTTTGGGTTTTGGATTAATTCATCCAAAAAAAATTAAATAAGAAGAGTTTTTACACTTTAAACACCCATGTTACTTTGGGAGTTGGCATTTAACTCTGTTTTTTTTAATATAAAGAATTTTATATAAAATGTAATGAATTTAATATGGTCTACAGTGTAACTAAATGTTTTTTTTTTTAAACATGCATACATTGAATACAATTACATAAATAATCAATTATTGTTATGCTTTCAATTATGTATTATATATTCAGTATTTTCAGTATTCAGTAACATTTTTGTAATGAATGTTCAATTTTATTAACTAACTTAAACTTATTTGCATATAAACATTTCCATTTACCTTTTTAGGTTTTTGTTTAGTTTTAACTTTATATTTTATTTTCTTCAACTTAATTTCAGTATAGTTTTTTATTGTTTAAAGATTTATTTATAGTAGGCAATATGTAAATGCAATACACTAGAATGCACTCTATTTAACCACTAGGTGGTGCTACTTCTAAATCTAAAAGCTGCATAAATAACCTTTCCATTGATGTGTTTTTTTTGTTTTTTTGTTTTTTTGACAGGACAATATTTAGCAGAGATACAACTACTTAAATCTGGAATTTGAAGATTCAAAAAATCAAAATATTGAGAAAATAGCCTTTAAGTCTGTCTCAATGAATCCTTAGCAATGCATATTACTTAATAAAAATTAGGTTTTTATATATATATATATATATATATACAGTAGGAAATTTACAGAATGTCTTATAATTTTGATCCATACAATGCATTGCTGGCTATTGCTACAGATATAATCCATGCTACTTAAGTAAATTTTGTGTTTCACAGATTTTGTTTATATTTGGATATACTTTATGTAAAGGTATGTGTGTGAGTCTCAGACAGCATTTAATTTGAATGAACCTGTGCCATATTCTCAGAAAACAACTATCATTATGAAATACTTAAAAAAAAGTTGGTTTGCAGGCAATCGAGATGGACATCTCCAAACAGCTGCATGCGTATGAGGTGGAGTACCACGTCCTGCAGGATGAGCTGTCAGATGCTCCTCCACCATTGGAGGACTCCGATAGGCTAGATAAACTGGAGAAAGCTAATGCTCAGCTCAAGAAACAGAACATGGACTTACTAGAGAAACTGCAGGTAAATCAATATACAATATCACAGCATAACACAAGTAGTGGTTTAAAAAGCAGGAAAGTGTCTTGTTCCTTTATTGCCAGTGTGTGGCAGCACAGTACAAAACACAAACAACCTGAAACCCAAGCTCTTTACAGATTCAACTCCGTTTACTACCAAAGAATATTAAAATGGAATTTTGGTTCAGAGTTTTGGAATGGAAAATAATGGAAATGCAACTGGTTATAGCTTGCTGATTTATTGTCCATTAGCTTTTATGAATGTGGGAGAATGAATTATCCTCGATAACTCATTTAGTGCAAGCATAATGTCACAACATGCTCATTTCCAAATCTTGTTGCTTAAAATAAGCAAAACTAACAATAAGTTGAGATATACATGTATAAATTACATGACATTTTCAATTCTAATAATATTTCAAAATATTACTATTTTTTTTTTACTGTATTTTAATCTAATATATACAACAAGACTTCTTTTAAAAACATTTTACCAACGCCAAACTACCACAGCAGTAGTGTATCGGGTTACATGATGAAAAATGTTGCATACTGTAGTTTCTTCACAGGACTCCCTGGTTGATTGTCATGATCTTTCTCATTAACAGGCGGCTCGTTTGAAGATCCAGACGTTGGAGAGCAGCATGGAGAGCTTCCTTTCACGCGAGAGCAAGATGAAGCACCTGATCCGTTCTCTGGAACAAGAGAAAGCTTCCTACCAAAAGACCATTGAGCGCATGCGTAGCAGTTTGCCATCGGATGCCATGGCTGATGTGGAGATGACCAAACTCAAGTCCAGCACCAATGGGAAAGCCAAAGAAACTGCCTGCAAAAAGCCTTGAATCGCCATCCTACTGACCGATGCATCAGATACAGTAGGGAGTTAGCCGGCTTCTTCCTTGTTTGTGTTCCCATCATGCCTCACCTTTGATGGCCTATAATTAAGAGACACGTTTGGCACCTTGCAACCAAACAAAAGTGTATTCTTTCCAAAGAGCAGCACAAATAGTGCATCGATGTCCTCGTGTGACTTTACGCTCGCTGTGAAGGTGTTTTTTGACCTGGCGCTCCAAACCAGGTGTTTGGTGGAAACCAAATATTTACCAGGTCAATTTTTTTTGCTTAAAGTGCTTCACCTAAAGTGCAGGCAGGAAGTGAAACCATGTGCCTCTGGGTTTCCTCTGCCGTCCAGACTTCCCAGTTTGAGCTCATGGACTTCAAGCGAATCACTGTCTGTAAACATGAAGAGTAATTTGTCTACAACCCATCATCTTCGATATTGCACAGTATTTTGTGTGTGCGTTTAAGAAGCGCGTCTGAAGAATGTTGCGTTGGATGCCATAAAAATGTGCGTGCGCAATCTTTGAAATGCAGTGTGTACTGGTTTCCTGGGCATAAAAAAATAAATCCCACAATCCTTTGGGGATTTTACCATTGTTTGGGTTTCTTTTCAAATGATCACTTGCTTTTGTGTCGCAATAAGTGTCCTTGACATCTGCGCAAATATTTTTGGAGCGCATAAGAGTGCAGGGGTCTCGAGTTGTGTCGAAATTTTCCTGTCGTGGAGAGGGGCTCACAAAAGATGTCCGTTATGATGAAAATCTGTCAGAACTAGATGGATATCAAATGCTAATTTCATTTTTTCATTCAGACATTTGTATTACAGGTTTTGACGCTAGTTCATTTTGGCCTTGGCATGTAAGCCTAATAGGACAAAAACAAAAATGACAGATGAGACATTGGTTTAAACCACCTGTTCAGCTTGATTGTGGCCAAATATGATTGTACATATACCGTAAGAAAAATGACACTGAAAGATGGTCACTCATCTGACCACATGAATGTGAAGCTAAACAGGAATATCTACTTGAACGCTCATTCTTGTTTGTCTGTTTTCAGATGATCCTGACTGATTTTGACAGTTTAATGAATGAATCACAATTGTAGTAAGATGATAAACTCTAATGTAAGTGTTGTTATAATAGTAAGCAAGAGGGTCTTTCTGCTATTATTCTATGTTCAAGTGAACATAATATGGCAAAAAGTGACATTAAGAAGTGTTATTGCTGGCCTGTTAAGGTTACCAATGAAATAATCTTTGAACTGGTCAACTTTATTTTTGACACTGATTGTTTTTTTGTTTTCTGTTAAATAATTTTCTTTTTAGAAATGCATCTTTAACATTGCAAACTGAAAAGACTTGCATATCTTTGAAGGAGTGAAAACATGCGCACCTTAAATCAAGGGCAGCAAATACATCACTTGTTCAGAAGAGGTACATCCTAGCAATACACCAAAAGTTTAACAATGTGAAGGATAGGGAAGAAATTATGTCACATTGTCCAGCTTTTCAATTTTTCTCAATGCTATAATAAAATAGATGCCTTCATACAATAAAAAAACTAAAGCAAATGGTCTGATGATACATTTGATGCATTGGTCATTCTTTTTCATGCTTTAAATTCAATGTGCCAAAACTCGTTGATCATTACGTCACGTGCCACCATTAGTTTTGTTGGGCTTCATTTATTTCGATTTTTTTTTTTTTTTTTTTGAGCGATGAATCTTTTGTCACCATTGAAATTGTGTGTGCAGTGTGCTGACAATGTCTTGATTGTCTCTTTTGATTTTGGCTGAGTGATCAGTCCTCTATACTCCATTAAAATCAACTTTTTATACTTCAGTTTCCATTTATTGTTATTATCAGTTGTTCTTGCCAAGGTAAACCTACACTATAGGAAGGACACAAGTCATGAGAGAGGAGTCTTTTGACAGGGGTCAGTAAGCAAAGTCCTAGCAACCAGTGCTCAAAGCATTTAGAACATCATAGCAACGCAGTGGCAATCACAACGCACATTTTCATGGTTTTATAGTAACTAAGTAACTAAGCTCAATATAGACTTGCATAATGATGATGCATAATAGAAACGTGCCATAGTTAATTTTTAGTGGTTTACACAAGTTTATTTACTATATTATGGGATGCATGAACACATGCCAATAACATTGAGAAATGTGAGTCAAAATATTTAGGGCTGAGAAGATATGAACGCAATGTTTACATTTACACCATCTAACAACAAAGCGATAAAGGGACATTTTAGTGTTTGATTATTTTTGCTGATTTATGCTTTTACTTACACACCTGCATTATATTTTCAACGTCACACTTGTATGAATATGTAATTCTATGCATTACAGTTGCAGAATCCCTTTAAGAGCTAAAAATGATGACATACTTGAGCCAGTTTGCATATTTTTTTTTACTGTCCAGTAAACAGAGCCTCCTACAAACAGTGCTTGAATTTGAAATTGAGCCCTCTGGTTGTTCCCTTGACTGGAGGCTGTTAAACAGCAGGTCTGAGGCTCCAGTCGTGGAGAGTTGGCTGTTCTTCTCCTTTATCTCAAGGCCAGTATTGGTTTTTAATACCACTACTATTTTGTGATGTAAATTTCACGCTTTTATAATGTTGCTATTGCAGACATGTATTACAGCAAGACGGCCTGAAGATGTTTTTGGTTTCGTGAAGTCAACAGGACTGCATATTTCATTGATTGCTCTCTGAGGTGATGTTTGTATGTCAGTGGTGAATTAAAAGGTTGCCGTTATGTGCCCTGATATTATACATATTCAGAGGAGAAATAAAGAAGTTCTGCTGGGTTAGTAGAGTAAGGGAGAGCAGGAATAATTGTAATGCACAACAATTTATATATTCTTAATTGCTGTATTAGGTACTGTATATGCACAATTCAGCTCTTTCATCCTGAACAGTTTTATTTACATTATACATGGATATAAAAAAATGTTATAAAATAAAAAATGAGTGAGTTATGTACAGCAAAAAAAATGAAAAATTTATTATTCTTATATATTACATGAAAAAAACATAGGTAAATATTTTAAATAGGTAAAATATTACAAAGATTACACATAATTACTTTTTAGACATGCAGTATACATGTTTAAACCAAAAAGTACTTTTATTATGTCAAAGCTATAGATTTGTGAGAACATTTCTAAGGATTTGACTAAAAACACTGAAGAAATAAGTGTCAGGACGATCTGTGAAAGTGTAATGAAAGTCTGGCTTGATTGTGTTGGGCCTGATAAATGTCTATGCTTATGCAAAAGAGCGTCAGTTCTTTCACAACCACATTATTCAGAAGAATTGCAATTTTTGGCACAGAAAGTGGTGATATGTAGTCTTACAAGATAGATGGGAAGTTAAGCCCAATTTTCCTGCAGGGAGTAGACAATGACTCATTGGACCAGATGTAGGACCAGCTGAGAGATGGAGACAGCACATTACCCACCCTTCGTTTCGATAAACCTCCTTTTGATGGCGAGAGGATGCAAAAATACCACACTTGGAGTATTGTCACAGCGCTTATCTCTCTCTATGAACAAAAGGCAGCATTCCGTATATGTTCCCTGGTGAGGGCGTTTCCTGTGGAGGGGAAATGCCTGGACGGATCGTGGAAGTCAGTAGGGGATTGCCGCACAGAGCACTTCCTCTGCACAACCTTATCAGTGCTTTTTGTTTAATACCACGTCCATCCTCCCTCTCATAGAGATGCACAATAAAGGGCCTTGTGTCAAAGGGTGATGGAGCGCTACAAAATACAAGGCGTCAAATTGCTTTGTTTGGGTCATGTTTTCACTCCTCTTGTTTTGAATGGCCATTAAGTAAGAAATTTAAATATTTTTAAATGTTATTTTATTTTAGCTCTATAACTGCACCGCCAAACTTTGATTATGACAAATTATGATTATGATCGTTTGTATCGCCTTAAGGTAACATTTTTGGCCGTGTACGTTTTGTTACGTGTTTCTAGACGAACGTTTTCGTCGTGTAAACATGACATTTTTGAACGTGTAAGATTTCTAAGTCTTATTTGATGTGCGACATACTAATTTTTCTGTTA
>JAUMHP010000057.1:11671407-11690893 GCA_032361065.1 Enteromius trimaculatus
TCCAAGATCAGGACAAATCCACAACAATCAAATCCAGCTAACTGAGTTAGCGAGGTACGAAGAACGAGCCCCAGGTTTTATTCATGTTTGTAAGCTTCCACACACTTTGTATACAAAAACTACTATTGCTATCAGCATAACTTAATTCCAACCCTAATGAGTATTTTTATATTTTTGGTTTAGAAGGCAACTTAAGTTAAGATAACAAAGTCAAGCTATCAGTATTGCTCATTAGGTGGTTTGGCTCAAACTTTTTAAATAATATTGTTGTTATTACACAGTGTTGTGGAATACTCGATTCTGATTGGTCAGTCGCCACATTCCAAAGTTTGTTATTCCGATAACAACCGGTAAAACTAATAACACATCCGCAGAGGTGGGTGGCACAAAGTTACATTTACTTTGTTACATTTACTTCACTCAGTTTTTTGGGTAACTAATACTTTTAGAGTATATATAAAATGGGTACTTTTACTCAAACACAAGTAATTTCTTAGTGAAAAAATTGTACTTTAACTTCGTTACTGTGGGCAACGCTCCTCTCGTTACTTCATCTTAATGCTATACAAGTTAAAATGCTTCCCTTTATTCCAAACTAGCTATCTACTTTTCTCTGGGCAGTGAACGATGCCCATTCGCAAATTATTCATTCTTTTATCTCAACTCTGTTCAAAGAATCAAACCTGTTGCAAATCATTTTGAAGGATTCGTTCAGTTCCCTGCAGACCGCTCTGAGTTGTCTGATTTGGTTCTCACTCTCAAGGGGGTCGCACACCGGACGAGAAGCACAGCGCCGCGTCTAGGACAGCTCGAAGTATCGCACACCAGATGCGCACATTCTACAATATGATTTGTTTGCTCTATAAAAACAGGCTACATATCTTTCTATATGTTTACATTTTATTCAAGCTGTAAACTAATGTAAGTTGTACAGTATTTGCAGCAGTGGTATTTTTGGTACAATTAACAACGGCGCTTCTCGTCCGGTGTGCGACCCCCTTCAGAGTTGTAACAGAAAGTTTAAGAATATCCGGAGCACTGAAGACTTGACTTTGGATCTATGTCAAATCTGCAAAGGCTATTGTTTGCTAACTATGAAGATCTTTGATTAACACTGTCTACATTTCCACAGGTATATGTAGGCTTCGTGCCAGGTTGCCGAGCCTATTCTTCGATAACAACCTGCTGCATCTACATTATCCCTTACTTAATACTTTAGCATTTAGATTGCAACATGATACAAATTACCCAGAATGCCACAGCAACTGCATAACAAAATATTTAAAACCTTTCATGAACCTCCTTCATAGCAGCATACTAAACACAACCCAGACCCCTCTAGCAACCACATAGCAACATAGATTCATATGAGCTATAGCAAGTACCATTGAGCAGCCATGCAGCAATGACAAACATACACAAACCTTTTGTGACTTCTCAACAGGTAAGCACTACTTTTGAAAAATATAATAATATCTATTTTTCTATCTTTTGTTTTTATGTTGTTTGAACTTTCTTTTTTGGCAATATCATGCATTCTTAAATCAGATTTCCTTTTCAAATGCTGAGTCTGTATATTGCTTTATTGTGTTTTTTATTAGCTTGTCTTATTCATACCCGTACACTGTGCAGGAATGATTCCAGCAGTCACAGTAATTTTTTAAATATGAGCTACATTTAATACAAGATGCAATTTGAAGTTTGAAGACTTCAACATTGTCTCATAATTGCTTAATGATTATATGAACATATAGCATCTTTTTAGGGTTTTTCACACATAAAATCCGTTATGAAAATTAACCATGGTTTTATTATAATAAAAGTGCAGTAACCACATTTTTTGGCATATTGATTATCATTTGTAACCCCAGTTTTACTATAGGATACAGTGGTTAAACTATAGCAAAACTATGGTAACCATGGTTTTTTAAAAACCATTTTGTAAGGGATCTTTAACCCTGGGTCTTTCTAAAACCACGTGAATTGAATCCTGTTTCAAATTTCTTACAGCTCATAATTTACCAAGGGTTAACAGTTAATCATGGTGTAAACTAACCTTTACAGTCTATTGCTTTAAACCTGGAGTAAATATTCTTATTTGCATATCTGTATTACATTACATTCAGCAGACAAAGCTACTTACAAACGAGGACGATAGAAGCAATCAAAACCAATAAAAGAACAATAATATGTAAGTGCTGTGACATGTCTCAGTAAGCAAGAGTTTACATTTTTACATACAAGAAATAAAATAGAGAATGTGTCAAAGAATATTAAAAGAATGTAAAGAACTGTTACCAAGTTTGTCCTGAATGGACTTCTTGGACTACAAAGGTAAAAATTAAATGGCCTTTTCTTACTCCAGCTGATGGGTTTTCCAGCACCTTGTCTCCTAAAACACTAAAACAGCTGTTTATATGAACTGTGTATTTAAAGTTTCACAAAAACATCAACCAACTGATCAAAATCATTTGCAATTTCCATCCAAAAAATATAATATTCTAACCCCCCCAAAATCAGCTGCAAGCTCGCATTATTTTTTGACTACAACGCCTACATCTCAAATACAGTACCAAGTCGCCTGCTTGATATTTTTTCAATAATGTGATACACTCGGATGTAGGTCACCGTGGGAAAAAAGATCTGTTACTTCTGTTTCACTGTTACTTTAGTACAAAAAAGCAGCTATTTATTACGTATCTTCTTTGTGTGTTTACACTGCACCTACCTAAGAGTGGTGGTGCAGGATTTGGGGGATGTGCTGTGCTTGGGAATTGTACACAGGCCAGGTGACAGAGGTGTGCAGACAGCTGTAGGGGGCCGGCATTACCGAGGCGCAGGTGTACCGCGTCTGGCCTTGAGAGCGAGGTAAAATCTGCCCGTATCCCAGAGGGGCTCGTCGCTACTTCCTCATTCGATCTTCACTGACTCTAATATCGCCAAATACTATTGAAACATTACACAGAAACGCATCAGTCGATTTATTAAGGTACATATTTTAAATATATATGTCAAGAATCTGCAGCAGCTCATTAGATTATCAGTACGGGTATTTCACACTCCCAGCACATTTTAGAAGCGGAAGACAGATGCTCAAACACAGAGAATTCCTCCTTGATATGTATCACAGCAGACAATGTGTTTTTTGAATGCAATCAGTGTTTATCCTAGTGTACCTGTCAAGGCTCCTTTCGTGCCAGGAGGCCATTTGCAAGCCACACTTCCACTTTCATCCCCCAGCTGCCGGGGAAAGCGTGCAGCTAATCCCAAAAGACCGGCTGCAACGTCCCCGGGAAAATCACTGGGCTTACCTGATCCAGCACTGAATTAATCTCCTTCCCCTTTGGGAGAGGAACAAAGCACAGTTTGGTCCAAGAGGGACAGTGAGAGTGAGGAGGGAGGTTCCATGCACGTCCTCAGCATTGCACAACGCTTACACCCCCTCCCAGCTGGTGCTGCTTGTGCCACCATGTATCACATCTCCAAAAAATTGCTGCTTTTAGCTATTTTGCTCATCTCTTTATTATTATTATTATTATTTTTTTTTGTAGAGGAAGCTTGCTCTTTAAGGGCCACATGATAGCATAAATTGTTATGTCAATGTGATAAATTGATAAGAACTACCTTAATATAATAATTATCTGAATCCTTCGTTGCTTTTTCCTCTCACAATGTTACCGTAGTGGGATCAGATCACCTTCACAGTACAAAGCTGCCAACACGATGATGCCTTTAGCGATATTTATATCAGAAGTTATTTTATTGACAGTAGACCTGCAGAGACATGATGAGTGGGAGAATATGAATAGCAGTCATTTATGTGCTACAAAAAAAAAGTCAGAGAATTGCGCTGACAAAGAAAATGAAGAAAAGGAAGATTAGGTTTGTAACATATACGTACACAAGAAAATAAAGAGAAAATAAAGCTAAACAAGGTTTGTGACATAAACAGCAAGACATTTTTTTTTACCAAATAGCATTTTATTTGTTTTTCAGAAACATCTTTCTAATAATAATAGATGTTTCTCAAGCACCAATTCAGCATATTAAATGATTACTAAAGGGTCATGTGAGACTAAAACTAGAGTAATGGTTACTACCACCATGTGATAGGTAACAGATTGCAAGTTACTTTATTTAGAATGTAATAAGTAGTGTAATACTGCAATAAATGTAACTGATTACTTTCTAAATTAATGAATGTTTTCAACTATTATCAGCTAATCAACTCTCAGAAAGGTTGTAGCCTAACGTTTTCAGCAGCAATGTGGACCGATTTAAGTGGCACTGAAAATTTTAAATTATTCAACATATACTAGCTTCTTTATTCACATGTAACTCTTTTTGTAATCATTACATTTTTATAAGTCACTGTAATTAATTACAGTTTTCTCAGTAACGGATTGCAGTTACATTTCTTTTTTTAACACTGCACTTAACTCTTTAACTCACCAATTTAAATCTATTTCTCAGATTTCCCTCCAAAATCAGCACAGAAAATGTTTGATTCCACAAAGTTCGTCTGGATCTGATTATAAGCATGGAAAAGTATAGGTATTCCTTCAGTCATAAATTTTACTGTTTATTAGTGACAGAAACACATGATACATGTTGGCTTGGCAACGTATGTTTTTACACTGACATCAACAATAACCCTAATGACTTCATCCTAATGAAAATCAATTTTCAACTGAGGTAAGTTTTCTTGACAAATGGGACCGGATCCCAAAAGACAGACATTGAATATTCTATCTACTCCCTTTTTAATCAAATTATCCTTTTACCAAACCAGATCAAGACTCATTGTTTACATAGGCCAAAAACAAAAGAGAAAAAAAATAAAAATCCTTTGACAAACTTTGAGGGTGGAGGTCAACTCTGGGGACTATCAGTGAGGGGAGTTATGGGTGTGAAGCAACACTGACATCATACAGTAGATACATCCTCAACAGTGCGGTGGTGGGCAGAGAGGGAAAGAGAGAAAGAACTGGCTAAAACCACACTCTTCTGACGTCCGTGATGACCTCAGTGAAAACAGTGTGATGAGTGGAGACACTCTCCACCAGCAAAGTAAACATTCGACTGGGGGTTGCTCTTGTGTGCCTTTGGATGGGCGAACGGCTGCCAAATATTTGTTGTTCTGCCCTGTTCCTTTCTACACGGGTCCAGCCACTGCTGATACACTGTTGCTCGTCTCCCACGTCGCATGTCTGGATTGAACTTTGCCTTGGGAGGAGCAGTATTAAAAGCCTGTTTTGAAGTCCTTTGAGTGGCCCATCTGTTTGAAAACAAGGTGCAACTATCGTGTGGACAAACTCGCGCAAGCTCTGCTGAGCAGACAACATTGTAAAGGAGTGCAACCCAGGACGCACCCGCAATTAATTTCACAACCCACCTACATCTCATAGCGCTGACACTACACCCTTCTAGCTAATAACAAACCACCTCCACCCTTACACCACACAAACACCTCATATCTCACATTTTTTCGGGCCTTTAAGAAGTTGCTGTGTACAGATGCTGAACTTTTTCAGATGAGTTTTCTAGAGAAAGCACTGAGGCGTAATGGTCAGGCTCACTTAGGTTTCACATATCTGGCTAAGAGCCCATGTGCTTGCTCTATCTTTCCCTCTCTCTGTTTATCTTTATTTCGCTCTCTCACTGCCTCCGCCCCAGACTAGTTACTTCCTGTTTCTGAAGGAGGAACCAGTGCCATCAAGCACTATTTATAAGAGGGATGAGAGAGGTGATTTATAGGGCATTAAGTGGCGCTACTCTTAAGCATATAGTTATCTGATCATGAAAAGAACAAGTGTAAATGCCCTCCAGGTAGGACAGAGTGTTGTTATACATTTCTTGGTTGAATTTCAATTCACATACCTGATTTGATTTGAGTCTGCATTTTGCTTATATTAAAAAAAAGACATCCATTTTTTAGCTGTTGCTGTAATTTATCCAGGAAACCTTCCATAGATTGGCACATTATGGAAATAATCATGTGAAATATTAACAACTGGGCTCAGATTATGCTGTTTGATGGATATAATAATCCACATTACCAAGTGATTGTTAACCTTAAAATGAAAATGTTGTAATTTTTTACGCACACTTAAGTTGTTCTCATCCTGCGTGAGTGCCTTTCCTCTGTTGAACATAAAAGAAGATAATTTAAAGAATGTGGGTAACCAACAAGTTGTTGGCTACAACTGACTTCAGTAGTAAGAAGAACAAAAAGTACAACGGGAGTCAATGAGACTAAAAAAAGCAAGCTCTGGATTTGTTCTAAAACTATAAAATCAAAGAGGGACTGATCAGACTGATTCATAGTAATGGTTCATGAATCGGAGTCTTTTTAAAAGTTTCACTAAGGGCCTTAGTGAGTCATTTGTTTATTAGATGTTTATTAGATCTCGATAATGTGCAATCAAAATATAAATTTAGGCAGCAGTTGCTCATCTGAGCATTATACTCCATTATACCATTACAGTTTCTCCACAAAAAAAAAGCTAAAACTAGTCCACCTTTCTCCAGTCTTATAATTTTTTTATTCCTAACATCTATTTTTCTAAAAAAAAAAAAAAAAAGTAGAGTAACTGATATATGGAGTTTCGCCAGCAGAGTTTCTTACTTCTTGCTTCCAGTCTCCAGTCCCCAGCCTGACTAATAATTGAAAGCCTGCATGGTTTTCCTGCGCACTGGGGCTGGGCTGGGCTTTGATTCAGGCAGTGTGGGCATTGCTGCTTCATCGCTCACTGGAGAGAACCTGAAGCTGCTCTCTCCCACTCCACCTAGAGAGAACTCCTTTAGCCTCTTCAGAGCACTAGTGGAGGAGGGCTGATTTCCCATTGTGCTTCATTAACCTTTCCTGGATCTCATCAGCACGGATTCATCGAGGTACATTTGAAGCACGCGCTCCAATGCCATCATCGCATGAGGGAGTAGATGTGTCTCTAGATATTGTGGTGACTCACTGCAAATAGTTAAACTAAGAATTAATAGCCGCAGATTAGACAGGCATATGCTGGATGAGGCCGGTGTACCTCAGGTGTGGGTACTGGGCCATTTTTAATTTCTCTGAAACAGTTTGTAATACTGTTTGATCGCTGAAATAACACAACAAACATTAGTCAGAAAGCACATAACAGATATATTTGTATGGACACACATCTGAATTATCATGAAAGGGCGGCAATGGTGAATAAGAGTATTGATCTAGCGTCTTTAGGTGTACAGACTAACACTCCATTAATACCGGGGGTGGAAACACAGCTCTAAAACACAGCTTATCTTCTGTCAGGCTAAACGGGCAGACGCAATTTAAGCATTCAAATGGTAAGGAAGGATGCGGTCTAATGTGAAGATAATGTGAAGCGCATGTACGGCAGTGTGTGTCCACGGATTTGTGTATAGAGAGAGAGCGAGTGTGTGTTGGCTTTTTTAATGAGCACATACCCCTGCCCACTGCAACACAAACGATGAGAGGCTGTCAGCCCTAGTGGACTGGGGATGTGGAAATTGAATGGAGTCTTTCAGTTCTGTTGCTCATCTCCCCTGGGGTGAGAGACTTGTTACCATGGTTATGTTGGATTCCTGCAGCTAATGGGTGGGAGTAGCGTAGCTCTGGCAACCTGGCTCCTGTCTAGGGTGGAATAGACATGCCGAGAGCTGGGGGGTGTGGTGGCAGGACTCTAGGACATGGGAGGTCACACACTGACAGGATTGCACAAAGACACACACGGGCACCGTTAGCGGAAAACGGAGAGACACAATAAAATGTGAGCAATTATGCTTGCAACTTCCTGTCTACATGTGCCTCCACTGGAAGGTCTAGTTTGAGAAAACCATTGATTGCAAAAATATCCTGCTACATTTGACAAAATGTGCATGGATTATCATTTCTAATACCTGGCGTCAGGAGTTTAGAAAAAACTAGAAAAAGTGTTACATCAGTGTCAACTTTTTTCTTTAGCTATGCAAGATGCTGCAAGGTGTGTTATAGCAAAAACAGGTGTAGAATTTTCTTTTGTGAAATTGTGTGAAATTACATTTTTGATTATAATATCAGGGTTTAGCAACAGTTGGAAGAAAAATCACGCTGAGCAAGTTAAGGCTGGATATGCTACACAACCTCTATCATACACATGCAAATGGTTTCAGAACTGTACACTAAATGACTGAGGATCGTATTGTTGTGTGTTTAAAGTCATTATAACCACAACAAACTTGCCAAATATAGCATTCTAATATTATTTCACATTTCAAACATATTTGACATCATCCAACTGGAGGTAATCACATTCTGAAACTATCATAGTCTGACTATGTGAATTTTTCGTATGACCTAGGATTTTTGCTAAATCGCACGTTTTACAATTTGCCAATTCGTATGAATTTATACAAAACACCAACACCTAACTCACCCCTAAACCCACCCGTCACTGGGGTTTAAACGAATCGTACAAAATTGCACTAGTGAGGTCATACAAATTCATATGAATGAGCCACCTTGTAAAACACGTACAAATTGGTTGTGAGACGGTGTTGTTAAAATCTTAAAAATGAAATAGGTCATTATTTGAACAATAAAGATACATTATGTGCTTTTACCAGAAGTCTTAAGCTTTTTCTTTTGTGCCAGATTGGAAATGTCCTTTTTCTCATCCACTTGGACTGTTAAACAACTACCTAGCAACAACACCTTGGCAAAACCCTATATTTTATTTTTTGGTACTAAACGGTAAGTTAAATGAAGAGAGATTGTTTTTCCACATAGTGTTACCAAAATGGTCTTTAATGAAAGGATATGTTCACCCAAAAATGTACTCACCCTCAAGCAGTTCAAAACCTGTATGAATTTCTTTGTTGTGCCGAACACAAAGGAAGATATTTTGGAAAAAATACAGCAATTCTCAGGCTATTTTGGTCACCACTGACTTCCAAAGTAGGGAAAAAAAAACTATTGTGACAGTCAATGTAAGTGATGTAGGAATTACAATTTTTGGGTGAATTATTCCTTTAAATAGTTCTTGCATGAAGATATTGTTGAACATATTCCATCTCAAGAAATCTTTGGTGCAATGGAGAGTATCCCTGGATGTTACAGGTGGAACAATAGATACCAACGAAGAACCTTTTTTTTTTTTTTTTTTACATTTTTAAGAATTTAAACAAACCTTCTTTACAGTCCAAAATCTCCCCAATGTCTTCTGAAATCTCAAGACAGAAAAATAAATGAGTACTATAATATCACAGTGGTGTAATAATTCTCCACTTTTACTAAGGTGTCGCAATGATAATATCTGTTGCTATCTCAGACAGTAGACACAGCTTCCCTCTGGCTGTGAACATTAGCACGGGCTATGGAAGCACCTGAGGAAAACAATGACAGAAAGTTTGCCTTTCTTGTCTGCTCTTTAAACCAGTGGCTCCACTGACGATCAGTAACACAAAAAACAAACATATTGTGGCAACAAAGAACAAATTAGCATCTCTGAATCAAAGTGGGTCATTGATAGGCATCACTGCTTCCCAAAATTCCCATCGCTGAGTGTTCCAAATCGGCGCCTCAGTACCCTCCTCTCGAGCAATGCAGATGTCCTGGCTCGAGTTACACTTGAAAGACTGAGTCATGGCTGATGCCTGGCCCCCCAATGGACTCAAAGGAACTTGGCTCAGAGATTTATGAAACCCATCCCATTCCCCGCATGGAGTCGGCAGAGCTTAGAAAATATGAGAGACTTTTGTTGTCCAAACTCTGATGAACTTCTAGCTCCTGATCATTGCTTTCAGACTTTGTTCTGCTGACTACCGCTATGAAATTCCTTCCCCCCAAAACGAAGCAAAGAGTCTCATGAAAACTGTGAGAGTTGGGAGCAAAAGGAAACCTCAGAGCAGATTCAGGTAAAGAAAGAAATTGTATGTTTTATTGATGTGGAGCGTATGGTGATATTCATATTGGAATGTGCTGGAGGTGTAATTAGCCAGGAAAAACACGAAGCTCTCAGAGCGAGCAGTCACTGTGGAATGTAGGCGGGGATTAAGATCTACTCACCAATCAGGAAGCTTATATTATTATTCCACGTCTTGTGCTCCCAAATGTTGCCAGAAATGTTATGTAATCCAATAAAGACTTCAGACTGTATTATGGCAGTCAAATAACTGAGACTGCCAGCTGTTCTCGTAACTTCTTAAACCTGAAGAGATGACAGTATGAAAGATGTGTTATTTATCAATTGCATGAAAACCAAACCTTGTTATTATAGACAATAACACAATAGGTCATAAAAAGTTACACATAATCTAATTTAATGACACGTTAAATTGAGCAGCAGACGTAAAATGAGATACAGTACATGCAGTGATACAGTATTTGGTCAGAGAATACACCCTACTGTAGGCATACTTTTTTTGGTAACCAATCATGTTACACAACAAGCAAAACTGCTACCTAGTGAGTGCTACTCTATGCACTGTATGTACAGTATGTTTGACAGTGGAAACCATCTAATTCTTCTCCTGAAATCCTTGCATGTAAATTTAAACCAGGTCAGTGTGTGTTTTCTTGCTGATTCTCTCTCCTTTGTCCTCCAGAGCTCAGCAGTTCCATCGCTCACCCAGACTGCCTTGAGTCATGGCCACCACATGCTCTCATTGTCCAACTATTTTACTAACCGCAGTGAGACAGCTTTCATTTCAGTGGCTGCGGGGTCTGAAGGATACCCCGGGTCGACTACACCCAAACACTGAGGCAAACTGTTTGGACCACAGCCCTGAGGTCATATTAGCGGCTCAGGGGACAACTTCATTATTCATATTACACTTCGTAGAGTTTTCTTGCCTGAGTTAAGGCAACATACTGACCTCACTTTACTTTACTTCAAGATCTGTTACAGCACAGCAATGTAAAGGACATCGAAGGATCAAAAATATATAAACTATATAATAAGACAATTTATTCACACTTCAGTGGGTTTTGGTTAACTTAAACAGAAATAAATAAATACATAGGCCTACATACATATTGTGAATTGAAATAAAGCTGTTTATATTAGAAACTAACTGAAATATGCCAACCAAGTTTAAGATGAAATACTAAAATAACTACAGTAAAAAATTAATTAATGCAAATTAGAAATATATACCCCTCCCCAAAGTACTAAAAATTTCAAAAGTAAAAAGAGGAAATGAAATGAAAACAACAATATAAATATAAAGCATAATGCTACATATATAAATAACACTGCATCAATACACAAAACACATACAATCTGCAAACTACATGGTTTGAATCCAGTACAAATCATGTTCTGATCATCACTGTAATGAGCCGTTCGATTAAAGAAGCTTAATGCGTACTTAAATGGGCCAACACCGAAATGAATAGGCTCATATAATTTATTTATTTATTATCATATAGTTATTTATTCAGGAGTCGGACTACACTGTTCTTACTTTGTGCATGTGTGTAGATTCACTACAAAGAACCATATTATGAAAGTCGTTCATTCTTTACTGGACATCTCTGTTTTTCACTATAGATTCTGTGGTGGTGTTATGGACCTTTCAAAAGTAGGAAACACATTCTTTCTAATGCATTCACAGTAGAGACAAAACTTAATTCACAACGTTACATTTTTGTGGCAGACATAGAGGCTTGTTATTGAAAACTCTCCCGAAACTCAGCGTATAATTATTCCATTGTCATTGAACCCAAATGATTCAAAAAACTGTTTCATTGTCGCAAAGAAATATGCCGAAATCTCAATTTACTTCTCATTAGGTGTGGCAAAAAGGTTCATTTTGCAGCCTGCTTGGGAACAATAACTTGTGCCTGTGATGTCACTCTTGGACACAGAGTCCATGTCTCAACCCTTTACAATGACTCCGGGTCTATTAATCCTTTGCAGGAGCTCCAAATTATAGAACAAATGAAAGTAGCCGCCTCTCACCGCAGGGACAAGAATCGCCTATTTTGCTGACTCGTTAGTTGCGTTTGACATGCCTGTTTGTGCAAGAGGGAGAGCAGGAGAATATTTATTGGCTTCCAGAAGTGTGAGAGAGCCGGGTACGAGCGGCTCAAGGGTCTTGTTATCGTCCTCTTTGCCTGCGTGTACTTTTTGGGGTTTAATGAACACTCGGGCGGTCCTCGCGCTCCAATCAGACAGGAGTCTCTGCCACTTTCCGCCGCGCTTCGCCAGACTCGCCTCGGCACCGTTCGCCTCTCCTGTCCTCCAAATCAAATGAGAGGGACATGATGGCGGTGCTGAAAGGCTCAGCCGCTGAATAATTGATGCCTTGACAAGTGTGGAGTCAATTTATCCAGTGGCACACTTTGAGTGAAATTGTGTGCATGATCAGCAGCAGCAGGGGGGAAATAAGTGTTCTCCTAATTTTATTTATTTAATTCTTTTAAAGAAATTTCTGTTATGCAGCAGCATCCAAACCAGACAGCACAAAGGTTTGTCAGACCATAGTTTAGTCTCCTCTGCTCTCTGTTGAAAGCAGCTTCAGAGTAATAGGCGTCCAATTAACATGAAAAACTTTCTAGCATTCGGATAGAAACTATTACAGAATATCCACAACAAGTGAGCATAACATTTCAGTGAAGTGTATTTAACGACACACCTCCTATAGTTTACGTGACCATATGAAAATGAGCATTAGCTACATTCTGAATCTATCCACAAAGTGTGACTTCTAAATCTGTCATTTATTTTTCTTGATGATTTGCTAGACATAAACACGAGACCTCTGAGGCATCAGTATGATATACACAAAGCAGTGAACAGGACAGCACAATCAAAACAACCTCATGGATTTCTACTTGGATAGCGCGCTAATTAACAATAACAGAAATGCCCCTGAGAATAAAGGATTTGTGCAGTCTGTCTTACTGCAAACAGATTCAGTATTATGAAAAAGTAACACAGCGTTGAGCCAGCTATTACTCCAAAAATGTAGCAAGCTAAACTACCAGCTGCACCAGCAGAAAACAATTGGCTAAAAAGCTAAAAGCTATTGTTTTAAAGAAGGCAAAAGTGGTTCACTGTATAAAACTGGTTAAGACTGTATTAAAACAAGTTACTTTTAATTTAGTGTCTTATATTATACATTTTGGAATGTAGAGTGGCAACAACAAAATGTCTCCCATGACACTTTAAACCGAAGTGATGACATGAACTTTTGACAATAAATCTTGTGGTTTGTGTAGGTTTGTGACAGTGGTTAAGTGTTAATGAAACACATTTGGACAGAAAGTAAGCCGATATTTATATGAATATTGGGAAGAAGGGGACATTATGAAATAAGACACTGGCTGGACGTCAAAATGGAAGTGTGTTTATGAGAAAGTTTTGGCAGGAGGAAGCCAAAGCCTGGGCCAGAATGAGAATAAAACACCAATTTATGTTACTTCTGGGAGTATCCCAAGTCAAAAAATTCACTGTGGAGTGACTGGATTTCAGATTGGGGGTTTGTATTTGTAAATCTAAACATTGCATTTAATTCATTCCATGCAACTTTTTTGGCAGCTATGAAATGGATAGTGGTGTCTTTTTTTTTTTTTTCCGAAAACTTTTAAGACATGACACTTCAGTCCTTAAAATACAAAATATCTTCTGTAATCTTAATGGTAAACACTCCATTAACACTCCATATAGTTTTTATTGTTCTCAAAGAATCTATAAAGAAAAATAGAATATAAAACTATTTCACTGAAAAGCTTAAAAACAAACCTGAAAATGACCGTTTATCAATGAATGCCTGAAGATAATATTTCATCCAAACGAACTACTGCTTTCTGTGTGTAAATAGTGTGCTCGAAGCTTTTATGATCCATTCTCCACCTCCTCTTCACCGTTCTGAATGTGTGCTGTAAGGAAATGTCGAAGGTGGAGAGTAAAGCCTGGCCAAAGAAAATGATTCACTGAAACACGGTATTCACTTTCAATCTATCCAGTGCCTAACAATGTGAAGGCTGCAGTGGAAGTTAGTTTGAATGTGAAGTGTTGCTATTTCTCCTCAGGCGGTGGACTGTGGCAGATGCCACGCACCTTCGCCCACTCTCCACCCACACTGGAGCAGCCGTGTACTCGGGGCAGATTCCATGTGCAAGCTGCACTCTGACAGATAAAGAAAATCACATTGACGCAGAGAGGGAAAAATGACGAGCTTCTCCAAGTGACTTAGCTCTGAATATTAGCGCTGGGTTAAATGAGTCTGAAAACCCTATTCACCAAGCATGGAATGAACATGTGTGATGGTTCCGGTCATATCCATCACAGATTTGGTGTTTTTTTTGGTTTGTGTACGTTTTCAGAGATATTTTGTGTCGCAGTGGATTGTTCGTTAAGCTGACAGCCATTTATAGAACGCTGCCATGAAGGGTTATTGAAACATGACGTGGGTGAGGGTGTGAGTCTACGGTCTTGCATATACAGCTGTAAATCTGCTGCACTTACCTCGGCTCCATGCTGTTCCACTTGAGCTGTTTCTTTCAGTGTTTCACTGCCATTTCAGAGGATGGAAAGGGACTTATTAACTTATATGGGATGAGACAATGGGTGTGCGCTTGCTTCATAACACTTCTCCAACGCCCTGTGCAAGACAAATGCCATTAACATTCCATGGTTAAATGTTACTAAAACAATTCAGAGCCAAAGTGCCATTCCATTGGTCAGGCAAACAGCCACGTTTTTACACCATTGATTGAGTCAGTTTCGCTATTTTTTCAGGGAAATCAACATATCAGTTATTTAGAGTTGTGCCTGTATATTAAACTGGATAATCTTACTCGTTGTAATTGTTTCTCCTAAACAACAACTTCAAAAGTCTTCTCTTTCTCTAAGGAAAAATACCAAGGCTAATTGAAAAAAAAAATTATATCATGTAGCTTCTTGTACATTCCATAACAAATACAAAGTGAAATATCAATGTTAAAAGAGCGATGTGGGTTGCCATACCAGGTGAGCTATCAAGCAAGTTTACTATGCCATGAAAACCATGCACATGCAGCTGTTTATGTGACTGTATAAATCTATTTGTTTACAAATCATGCACTATGCTACAAACAATTTTTAGGATATAACACAGCAATGAAACATTAAAAATATCTTTATTCACTGATAATCTGGCACTGTAATCACGTGTGTAAATGAATAAAGGTTTTTGTTGTATTACTGTCACTTTATTTTAGCTAGAAACTTCAATAAAGGTATGTACAAATGCTTTTGGAGTTGTCCATAAGTGCAGGTAGAGGCATAATTTTAGTTTGCAAAAAAAAAAAAAAAAAAAAGAAAAAAAAAAAAGGCAGAGATTTCGATATGAACAAAAACATTTCTCCATGATGAATTCTTTCTATAACCAAACAATTTATGTGGTTATGTTAAACAATTTTTAAAGCTCTATGTATTCTTGAATTAAAATAATATTCTGGATTTAAATTGTGTTCATTTAGCATTTTGGGCATAATGTTAATTGCAAAAAAATATTTTTCATTTCTACCTCCTTTTGAATGGAGCTCAGATAATACACGTTTCAACAGAAAATACTATTAATAATCTTTCAAAAAAATTATAGTCTTCAAATGTCTGCTTTTAAATCCTGACAAATTTATCCTCATTCAACATTATAAGTGGCTCGCCATAACATTGCTTTCCCCTTTGTTCCTTTTCTTATTTTAAGGATATCTTTCTTTTGCTAATCAACGTTACCCCATATGCTTTGGTTTGAGATTAATTTGTATTGACAAAAAAAAAAAAAGCAATCTCTGAGCAATAAAAGTTTTCTCTGGGCAGCCTTGGACTATCCAGATAGTGTCTATGCACTGTCTATAAATTTCTATACCTCTCTGCTGTCCATTTTCTCCTCATGCCTCCCAGCATTAGGCCATCAGCCAGGTCTCTGAGCCTCGAAGGCAGACAGGTACACTCCTCACCTGCCCATCTGCAGCACTCACCTACAGCCGAACATTAGATAAAGAGACACTCTGCATTATTAATCAGGGAGTGTAGGGAGAGATAGAGTAAGGGGAAGAGAGAGTGAGATAACAAAGTGAGCAAGGCCAGCCGCACTTCTGCCTGAAATGTGACACTACGCCTAGCAGACACGCACCATGGAGCCAAAAACACCCGCAGACTTTTCCTTCTCCTTTGTTTTCTAATTCTGTCTGCAATGAAAAAAGAGAAACTGGAGCAACAATCCCAGCCACTCCACCCTGCCAAAACCACAGGGAGATCAATACAAAACATCTGGGGATGAAGTGGACAGGGCAGCTTTTGTTTGCTGGGATCGAATCCAGTGAAATGAAGTCTTGCCGGATCTGCCCAGCTATGTTTTAGGTTGGCAGGTGTAACGACCACCTAATGTTATATACTGTAATGTTTATGACACAAATGTCTATGTGCCTTTAAACCCGTATGCTATAGTGCTATAGTGGAGGAAGCGTGCATAGAAGAGATGGTTGCTCTACGGCTGACAAAGTCCCCTCATCACCGCAACTATCCTTTTTTGGTTTAATACATCACCAGAGTGTTTTTCCTGTTTTGTACTGGCTCTTTGACATGTGTGAGAAGAGTCTGACACAAGGGTTACACCGGGAGAGAAAGCAAAGGTGTTCGCTTTACTGAGAGAATCAGAGAGAAAAAAAGGGGTAACTTAATTCCTTTCAAAGGCAATGGACTGGCATTTTAGTCGGTTCAGGACATTTCAAAGCAGTGTTGAAATACAGTGGAATAAGTAAATAAATAGGTTTAAACACAATGATAACATTTGAGGCGGCTCAAAGGTAACAATCAGAGACAGAGTGCAAAGGGCAAGCAAATAGGGTGGGAAAATATTGCTGAGGTACAAATAGATATTTAAAAGAGACTTTGAATGACTTGATATTGAGTATCAAACTTGCTTAATGGTTAACAGACATTTTTGCGCCGGAATGAAATCAATAACACCAATGGGACTCAACAATAAGGATGGTCCACACACCCAGGACCAGCGCGAGAGAGCGTGAGAGAGTTTGATGAAGCAATCACTTGCACTATCAAACCAATGCTATGAAGCCTCTAAGACTTTTGCTTGCATCCATTTTTATGCCTCGCAAATGTAAACATTTACTTTTGCATTCTTGTTTTGAAATTCTGTTGATTTGTCACAGAATGTGTTAGAAATTACAGACCAGTTAGTAATGCCTGGCATTGTGTGCAAAGCAAATAAAGAGACGCAGATGTTTCTTTTTTAAATTAGTTTAATCAGTCTTTGGCCTGTGTTGTTCTGACTGTATCTCACAATACAGAATAAAAGAACAGTTGCTACCTTAATTTTTGACAAAAAAAAATCTTTAAATTTCTGCTAAAAACTAAATATTATCGTTTATTGTTAGGGCAAATAAAAATAAGAACCATTGACCTTCACCAGCAAAAAAATTTGGGCTCTGACCAAGTCTTTCGAAGATGGGTGTCGTTTTACAGATATTAAATCTTATTAAGATGGGTGTGTTGAAATTGCATTCCGGATTGATACCGACCCCTGTTGCGCGCTGTTTTTTTCCTACTCCTCCTGGTTGCCTGCAGTCCTATAGCTCACTGATCTCTCAGTGGACTGCCGGGGCCTTAGGCACAATCATTACACTTCCAAGATGCATTGGTGCCCCTTTGCCAGGGTGCCCCCCCTCTGATGATGGTATTTACGACAGAGGACATTAGGCGTTCCACTTCAAGGACAATAGTGAGCACCGAGGATGTTTTAGCTTACATTAATGCATGTAGCAATACAGTACCCTCCCAGTCATGCTGACATTAGCATGTAAATGGCTCCATTAATTGCTCTAAAAATATTACTCAGGGAGCTAGGTGGCATAATGAAGGAGTCTTTTATATCAAAGTTTGTGCATGCTTTTAAAATGGCCTTAACATTGGGAGAGATCAAATGTTACATGAAAAAGCAAAGCACAATGTTTGACTAGGAAAATAGCTTTTCAGAGGAACTTTTAATGTGAATGAATGAATCACTACAAAAAAGCACATTAGGAAAAAGCAGCAGTACTAAACACAATGGGCCGCTCTTGAGAGTGCAGTCTGACTCAACCTCTAGACAGTGGCCTTGTCCACTTCTGCGGTTGCAGCATATGCTAATCTAACGCGCACTATACAATCACATTCTCAGAAAGTTCATTACTACAAACCCATTAGGTTCAACGGCAAGACCCTCATTCTCAATATCCAACTGAAAGTGCTAGTGCATGCTGGACTGTACAAGAGCTGCACGCTACGTGTGGAAGACTGAAACTCAAGGTAATGAACCCTTTGACTGCTGCAGTGCTATAGTTGCAGGGAAACTAATTGGTAGAGAGCAGCAGGGCACTCATTTGAACACGCTGCTGGGTAAATGTAGTGCAATCGGCTGTGAAGGGTAAATCAATGCCCTGCAACGACAGAGCCCATGCAAGTTCTAACAAGGATCCTATTGATTATGAGAGCCACACCTAGAGTGTTTGCAACAAATGGACTACATAGAGGGCTCCAAGTATAAGACGAACACAGAGAGAGAGAGAGCGGCTCTGACACATTGAGCTGTGGTGCAGGTCATGATTCTCTTCCTCTCTCAGTAAGTATAAGCATTATTCAAATTGAGAGGAATGGTAAAGCTGCTCTTCCCTGTTGTGGTCTTCCTGTAACTCAAACAGTAGAGCATGGAATTAGCAACACCAGGGTCATAAGTTTGATTCCATGGTAAAGCAAAAGCAAGCAAACAAACAAAAAAGTAAATGTTTAACTTGAAAGAAACTCAAGTTGTTTTGCATTAAGTGGCTACCAATTTTATATGTCTTCTTTCAAAAAAAACAAACAAACTATAATAATACATATACATATAATAACTACATCCTCCTCAAAGTACATAAATAAAATATAAATAAATACATTTTGAGAACTTTGCTACAATAATCTATATTAATCTTAATTCCAAGTAAATTACTGGATTTAGGTGTTGTTGGTAACTCTGCCCACTACATGGAGAGGGTGGGAGAAATATTCACCCTGACAATATTTAAGCAAACATACTGCGTACTCGTATTTTCTGTGGACTGTTTACAAATTGAACGTGTGCCTCATTCAACAGTGAGTCTGTTCTTTTTAATGAATCGCTCAAACAACCGGAAACAGTTCAGGAATCATTCGAATGAGTCAGTTACTACGCAGTTGTTGGCGCGGATTCTCAGACGAACATAAAATAATAACAGCAAAAATAAGAAACACTGGATAAAGTGGATGTTTACCTACAATTGTCTGAAACATCTGCATCATGACCGTTGTTACCGCGTGCAGCTTCCGTACTGAAGGTAAAGACATTTTCAGCACAGAATATCAAAACACTAGCGCTTTGTGAATGCACTACTTCGCGTGAAGAAGATGTGTGGGTCACCAAGTACAATGTGATCCTGGATCAACATCCTTGTTGATCCTGGAACAACATTCTAATTAACCAATCAGAATAG
>JAUMHP010000057.1:11699765-11728536 GCA_032361065.1 Enteromius trimaculatus
TAACCGACTACCGACAACGTTGACCGGTTAACGTTGATACGGTCAACCACCGGTCAAACGGTCATCGGTTAACATCCTTAGTTGTGAGTGTATACAACGCTTGTCAACCCATTTACTGTGATGTTGCTTAATGAATAAAAAGTAGTTTTAAGAATTATATTTAATTTAGAGTTTAGTGTTAGAATAATTTAATAATTTTCTACTTGCTCAAGGGCACATTGCGATTAATTTAAGAAAAAATAGTTTAGTTTTTTTGTGTATATAAAAATAGGCACTTTATGTAAGTCATTCTATGCATGAAGTACATTTGTAATGCATTTCTTAGACCAAAAAAATGAGTATCTTGTCATTGATCCAAAAGGACTTTGTATGAGATCCTAAATAAATGCTTTTGCCAAGAAGATTTTTAAGGCTTACCATAACAATATCCTCATAAACTCACTGTTCTTGCATGAGTGGGAAGCCTTACGTCCAGTTTTGGACCGCTCTCGTGGAAATTCCTGATATGACTAATTGTGTTTAATCAAAATGTAAAAATAGAAATGGTTTTGTTGTGATTTAATCTAATTGTAATATTCTTTACAGCAATTCACCCCAGCTTGCCCCTCTTTGAGTGTTTGATTTACGTTGGCAATAACTCAAATCCCAATCCTGATTAAGTTCAGTAAAATCCAACTAAAAATAAGCAGCTTGGAGTGACTTGCTCTGGTCAGTATCATAAAGTCAAAACAGCCTTCACCAATATGAGACATTCCAGGGTTTTACAGTGATATCGGTTTTCCTGTTTTACACCCGTGCCGAGTTAAAGACACAAAAAGCTGATGAAAATACAGGAAATAGACCCAGTCAGAGTCAAGGGTTTTGTGGCTTGTGGAATTCTAACCCTTGCCAAAATGTAAATATACATGATCTGGATTATAAGGTTTGGCTCATACACTATGCAAGAAATTTCGTATAAATAATAATGTGCGCAGAACGCTGCAAGCTGATTGTAAATATGTAGTGTTTGAGTAAACATCACTCACTCACGGCTATTGATTTGAGGTGTTTGCTGAAAGATAAAGCTTGCCTGCACTTCTCGTTAAAGTTAGATGTTTGCATCCGACCGAAGAATGTTGTTCCCTAATGTTAACGCAGAATGCTTGTGCTCATAATTACCCCTAACTCTTCTGACAAATGCATTTCTTGTAATTTCTCTTCCAATTTCCCACTTGCAACATAAATTAATCATATTACAATTGAACGAGCTGTCTGCTTAATATGCTCGTTTTTTTCCCTCCATTTCACCGTTGCTTTGCAACACATCCGTCTCTATGATTATTTCAACTGGTGCCAGCAAATGACTGTGACCTCTTTAATTTGGCCTGTGATGAGGGCCCCTCCAATTCTCCACAGTACCCTTTTAAAGCACAAAAAAGTAGAGAGTGAAAGCAATGTTGTTGCCATGGCTACCTGCTGGCAGCCTCCTCCGTGTACCGAAAGCCCCCACAATGAACAGCACTGGCTGTTCCCAACCCTGAGCCTGGGTGGGAGGGGTGGAGCTGCTTGGAAACAAGGGGAGGTCTCTCTTCAACTAAACCAAGGCTGCTGGCTGGGGAAAGAGCAACAAAAGGTTCAACACAAACCCAATGCTCTCCTTGTGTCCATGTGGCTGGGTGATGGGTGCGCTCTGTGTACAGTATTAGGCCCTTCAGATGAGGCCAGGGGCTGTTATCGTTCCTTATGAGGAATTGATTAGCATTACATTTGCATTCAACTCCGCTGAAGCTAAATGAATCCTTATTAAAATTGCCCATATAGCAAATATAGTTGAACTGTGGTATTTGTGTTAAAGCAGCAGGTAAAGTGTAAAGCTTAGAATAAAATAAAAATGTTAGATTAAAATGTTTCTGCAGTTAGTGTTACCAAAATGTCACTATAGTAAAATTTTGGTAAAAAAGGTAGGAGTATGGTTTATATGACAATTTTGACACTGTCTTTTCTAAAACTTACTGTAAATAAATAGACTTCTAAGGTAGCATCCTAACTGTCATGTGACTAATTTGAAATGCTGTACATACGCAGCAAATCTGCCAATAGCACAGGAAAATCACCTCACATTTGACTTCAGTAGAGTTTTGTGTTAGCAGCCAATAGTGTGTTATTCTGGAAAATGTTTGGGATTTAAGTGAAACTTGGCTATCTGTGCAGTAGATATGTTTTTAGTTGGTGCTACAAAGCACAGAAATAGACTGAGAAATTCTTTTGACTTTATCACCCATAATGCACTTTTCTGCCCTTTCTTGACCTAATCTTAAATCTGTGTGCAAGGTATAGAAAAATGAGAAAGTTTGATCTATAGTGTTATACTGTATGTCCTGGAGCTGTCATATCATATTAACACAGAGAAAAAGTACCCGTTGTTTATTTACATACACTACTGACATGGTAACAATGCACTGCTAGTTGAAAATTGGCACTTATTTTGGCACTTTTATCGTTTAGAGAATTTTTATGTGCAATGGGTTCTAGGTGGTCACATTGGCTCTCCACGTTTCCAACAGAAAGCTGCTTGGTATTACGGTTAATTCTGTGGGAGCTGTGTTTCGTACATTGTTACAATGTTGACACAAGATAAAAAGACTTTTTTTTTTTGCCTGTGAAAATTCGTCCTGACCGTACATTTGGTATTAAATAAAACATGTTTCTCCCACTTCAGTTGCCATCTTGGATTTTTAAGTCTGTCGCAGTGCATTCTGGAAATGCCATCTCTATGGAGAACGTAAGCGATCCTGTCTTAGAATATGACTAAAACAAGGTATCTTGGGAGGCATAATTACATTGTTTACCTTTTAGAAAAGTAAAGGTAGTGAGCATTTCTGTGATGCCTTAAAAGGCTGCTTCATGGACAATCCAATCGGAACTCAACCCTTTCTATCGAAGTTAACTTACCTGTGAAATTCACAAAAAGGTAGAGGGAAATGTGTGAATGACTGTATAATTATTTATTAATGAAGTCAGGTAGTCGTATCTACGCCCATCGCTCATGCTCAGGTGACTTTGGTAGAAGTTTGCCGGGGGTTAAATGTCAGCCCCGCCTTTGCAAAGTCAGACCCAGTGAGGGAAAATGATCCAGGTAATGGATCTGAGCGGAGATCACATAATACCCAGCCTGCAGTCTGAGAACACATCGCTCTCGCTTGATACTTTCACAGCTGTCTTTTACAAAGCTCCATTTCTCCAGCAGTTTTGTGTGTTTGTGCATGTCCACAAACATCAGCAGTGATCTATATGTTTCTGTTTGAGCTTGTGCGTGCCGGTGTTGGCAGTTGCCCACAGAGTGCACACTCCTTCCTTCTGCAGATGCAGTTGCTATTGGACACAGAAGAGGTAGTGGTGGTGTTTAAGCAGCCGCCCCCGCTCCTGCCCCTGCCTCTGCTTCTGCCCCGCGGTGATGTGCTGACCTTGGCCACTGCACATAGATGCAGACCCTGCAGCCACACCAGCCAGAACCCCGTCTTTACAGCCAGGGTCTGTGCAGGTGGACACACACACAAACACACACACACACTGCCTCCTGAAGAGCCCTGGCCCCCGAGCATGCACATGTCATGTGCTTCTGAACTCTACACTGAAGAACGTTTACTGAAACAATACACTTGTTAGCCAGAAAAAGGCTGACTGGTTCAGCACAGATTATTAAATTCGTCTTTATACTGTATTAGTCAAAGAAATAAAACCATTGACCTTTTTTTACAGCCCTTCTGTGCTCTGTGGTCCTTTTTTGGCTTTTGAAAATGGGCGGAAATTTCACCGTAAACCTTACACAACAACTGAAAGAACTGGATTTTATGAAGAAAAAAAAAAGTGCCAGGGTACAGTAGTTGCCAGGCCATTGCTATGCGGTTGCTAAGCCATGATGTATGGTTGCTAGGCTGTTCTGAGAGGTTGCTAAGTGGACCAAGTCAAAAAAGGCACAAGTCTCTATGATTTTCTGGTCCCTAGATATGGCTCAGCTCCCCCCCTTCAGTGTAAGTGTGCAAGATTTTTCGCTTGGATTATCTTCTGACAGACGAAAATAAAAAAAGCTGTACACCTCTGTTTTAAACACTGCTTAATTTGAAGCATCATTTAAATTGCATTATTCACTTCAGCTCCAAAGATGAAGTGAGCAACAATAATGCTGCCCTCAACTATTTCAAAATGTATGTACATGTATTTGTTATCGCGCCCAAAACATGAATTTTCAGACATTTGAGACTAAGCTTGAGTTGATTTGCCGTGTGACTGAGGTAACACAAGGTTCCTCCCATTATTGTAGCAAACCATTTACTTTATCACACTAAAGAGATCAGAGCCTATACAAATGAATTGACCAGACAACATGGAGGAACACCCTGTCACTACAGACTGTCTTTCTGTGGACCTCTGAGTACAACCTCACCCTCAAAATTCACATATTGATTTAATAACTGAAGCAAACCAGATTCTTTGTTGTATTTGTATTAAACTGATACTGCTTATTCTCAATTAACTACATCTTATGTTGCACAGATCATACAAAAAAAACATCATTTTGGGATTATTAGAATAAGTTGTTATACGACTTTTTAAAAAAATAATAGGTGTGATGGTACTTTTCAATTAGCATTACTCTCATATATTTCCTATCTGTCGTGCTACTTGTTTCACTTTGAATGTGATTGATTTAATTTGAAATTGAACAATAAACAGGCCTAGACTCTTAAGTACGCAAAACACAGATCTATTATCGTATTACAATTCTCAATTTCAGCTGTAAAGGACGTGCACATAATGTTGTGATATTTATATTGTAGTCAAATTTGACAGTGAAAGGCTGTGAAGTAATCCCTTTTCTTGTTCAGACAGCGGTGAGTTACCCAGCGGGAGATGCATTTATTGCCCAGCGACTGGGTCTCTCATGCAGCCGGGAAAGCTGTATGGCTAATGCGCCATCATCACATTTCCCAGCTCCAATGCTCTGCTGTAGATCGCTAAGTACTTTGTTTATTGATGGCCCACCATTGCTTTCATCAACCTCTAGTTCTTCACACCAGGACATTAAGAGTTATTGTTTTGCTTAGTTTTTAGGTTTTTCTTTTCTTTGCAGTCCGTTAAAAGGTTTACAAAATCACAATGCAAAATCTCCCATGCCGTTTGAATCTTAAAATTTTAATGTGTAAATGTGATTTTTTTTTTTTTTAAAGCCATGTGGACCAGGGGCAATCGTGGTTACGTTCACGTCCATTGTACGGAAAAGAGCAGCTTGGATAGTCTGCTAAACATCTCCTTTTGTGTTTCACACAAGAGACAAAGTCATACAGGTTTGAGCATGATGAGACTGAATATACTGACAAACTATCCCTTTAAAATGGACCCTGTAGACGTGTCCTTTCTATTGCTGAAATAGATTAGGCCTGCTGGAGGGATGACAGTCAAGTCTATACTTTGGAGCAGGCAGATGGGAGCAAATTCTTTGTTAGCATGTAATTTATGGCTGAAGTGTAAATGTGTATATATTGGCCTACATGGCTTTGGTTAATGTTATCACCTTACACCAACTGTTTGCCTGCTGTGTAGTTAACCGTGGTAAACACGGACATTGGAGGCCACCTAATCGCCTTGGGTCCTTTCCGTGCCACAGCTGTAATCAAGGGTGTTCACTCTTTTTCTGTCTTCCTTTCTCTCTCTCCTCTTTGCAGGGGAGCTAAGATGGGGCCATGTTCCCTGGCAGAGTTCCATACACGGCTCACCCTCCCACTGGAACGCCTGATTCCAGTTCAGCCCTTTACAAGACATGCCAGGACCCTTTGTGTGCCAGGCTGGGCTGGGTGTGCGGGCAGAGCGGGACTGCTTCCTCGAGATGTCATTATTGCTGGGGAAATTGCCACTCTTGTCAGAAGCTGCAGCTGGGTGGTATAGCATTTCATAAAGAAGCATCAGGGCTAATCAGCATTAAAAGCATCAGCAGAGTGGTATTTCAATGGCCATTTTGTCACAGGGAAGAATACGAGTCTTTGTTTTCTCCCGTGTAATTCACGATGCTGATCTGGTATTGATAGAACGTATAATTATCACACAGTTACAGAGGATGTGGGTTCTCCTTTGCTGGAATCAATATTACATAATTCTTTTTAGATCTCATCTGTATGTCTCGCATGCCAAAATGTTTAATGTGTTACACCTCAGTATTTATAATCTATATATATAGGGAACAGACTATTAGGCATACCACTGCATAGCCTTATATTGTAAAAGATTGGGTCCAAAATTGTAACTTAATTGATTTTCAATAGATACATCTTTCCAACAATCCAATTACAACATAAGTATGGCAGGGCAGTGTTAAGTAAGTCTAATATGGACAGTATTCTTCAAATCACTATCAAGCCCATCAGCATGGGTTTGTGCAGAACACAAAGTCTATCAGAGATGCAAATTAGCTCTGTTTCCTATACATTAACTAGGATTCCCAGAAGAGCAAATCTACATCTTAGCTGCCTTTTCAACAAACCATGGTTGAGCTTTCAAAACATCCTCCCTTGCATGCTTACATTCACAGAAATAAATGGCTTCTGTTGAGTTTTAGTAGAGATGCATTCCTAATCTAAAGCAGAGCACTGTGAGATGACTAATAGAAATTGAGCCAATTTCTGTGTGGCTGGCATTTTATTTTATTATATTTACGTTCTGAGTCGACGGAGAACGCAGACCCAAAATATTTCATGGTATTTATTTGTACATGTTTACAGATAATTAGGGTAGAATAATAAACCGTTTTCAATTTGGGATAAATATTACAGAATTATCAGAATAAAATTTTTGCTCATAATCGCCAAAAAGAAAACTATATGTGAAGACTGTAATACTGCATGGCAGTTTAAATAATAACATATAATCATATTTATATTATAAATTAACAAAAATGTTTATATTCTTTCCTCTTTTAAGCTTTTTTAATAGTCAAAAATTGAAAACTTACTTAAAGTAGGGCACTTTTTGTGAGGAAATATACCTATTCTCTTTCTCTCTCTCCATCTCTCTCTCTCTTTCTCTCTCTTCCCCTTTAAACGGGGAGGTACTCTAGCGTTTCTCCGCTGCCTGGGCTCAGAGACATGTCGGAAACCTCCCACGAGGGGCCCCGTGTAATTCGATGCATGCTGTTAAAGCTTAGAGTATATTGTCTTCTCTTGCTTATGAAGCCTCCACCCACCGGCCCACCCTACATTTAGCGGATCATGTGACCGTGGTAAGTCATTTGCAAGTACAACAGTTCTCTGTGAGCTCCCATTCATTTCCTGAGAACTGCCCTGAGCAGCTGAGGGGAGGGAGTCACACACACACACACATACACACAGAGAGAGAGAGAGAGACAGACAGAGAGGACTGTATAAGGAAGACAGTTTCTGTCGCTCTGCAGCTCCTGGTCAGGTCTGTGTATATTTCTTCTCTTTTGCTTTTTTTCCTCACTGTTCTTTTTTTCTTTTCTTCTTTGAATGCCTCTGTCTTGCTTGCTTGTCTCTGCTCTGTGCATCTTGTTCGGCTGTCACTGTAGTCTTACGCCAAATGACAAGTCTGATGCTGTCCAGCCTTCTGTAACAATTGCACAATGCAGGTGGCTAAAGATGTGAAATATAAGCTTGATGTCATTGTTTTTTGTTCAGTTTGAATTCTATATTGAATGCTATACGCAACTGAAATGCGGCATAAAGTGTTTTGAAGTGTCTCAACAGAGTTCACAAAGTATGTATAGGATTTTATATAGGTTGTTTAGTGAGATTGAGGGTTTAAAAAAAAAACAAAAAAACAGGCAAAGTGTTTTTTCTGGGTTAAATTTTGACACGCTCCGAGAAAAGTGTGTGTGAGGGAAGGGAGGCAGAGGTCTCTAAGCGGCCACTGTTCCACTCTCGAAAAAGTTTGATCCCCCTCGTTTGGCATGCATGCATGAGCGTAAGTGAGCGCGAGCGCGTATGCGTTCGTTTGCCGATGGCACGTGCATCTCCGAAGCGATGACAGGCTTCCCGGTGAGTGGAGTTACTGCGGTGACAAACTGGGGTAGGAATCAGAGACTCAAGTGGCGGGGGAAGGACAGCGAGGGGGCGGGAGGCAAGCGTTTGTATGTGTACGCCGGGGTGTTGCATGGGTGGTGTTGTGGATGTCATCTGCTCCTCAAGGAACATTCATTGGTATTGATGGCTGGCTGTCAGTGACGGGCTTCTGGCTTGGTGCGCCGTGTCTGTGGGCTGGCCCGTGGCTGTTCTTTTCAATTACGGCAGACCTGGCCGCAACTGACAGCGAAGGCATTTGTTTCGCGGAGAGAGTGTGGTGCGGAGGTCGATGTGCATTTGTGTGTGTGTAACTGTGGGTGGAGGTAGGATCCTGTGTGTGTGTGTGTGTGTGTGTGATACGGTAACTGTGTCCTCGTGTGTTTGACTCTACACAGTGCAAATGTTGGTCACTCAGCCTTTAACTGTGAGGCAGCCACTGCTGCTCAAGGCTATTCTGCCAGAGATGAGGTTATTTAATGCTCTTGCTGCGGTTAAGACCCTTGCTAAAGTGAGTATATGTGCTGTCCAAAACACTACTAAATGATACTATTGCTGCTGCTGATACTGTAGTTCATGGTGACCACAATTGGCATTTAGTGGTGCTCGGTAAGCAACAGTTCCTGTTATTATTCCTCATTTTTATGGTTAGACATTTAAGTGATGCCTCATATCATGTGGCTTGTTCAGCAGAGTTGTACTAAGTGATCAGATATACGATTTTCGACTATAAAACGGGTGGGAAAAAAAGCCCTTAGATTTACACTGAATAAAGGATGTTTGAAGGAGCCTGTCTTTGAGGTGGTCTCTCATGTGTTGGGTCAGTAAGTAACCACCTAGCAACCACTCAGAACACCTTAGCAACTGCATAGCAACATGCTACAAGCCACTCTAAACGTCCCTAGCAACCACGACTGAAGCCCTGGCAACCACCCAGAACACCCTAGTGTTGTGTTGGAGAGTTTTGCAGACGAGCAGCGCTTACATTGTCATAAGATAATCAGATGGATCAGTTTTAACATGTTCAAACTGAATTGATTTGAATTTTAAATTCAGATACATCTCTTTCAAATGTATTTAATTGGGATTAAAAAAAAAAATCTAAAACTGTATTGTTGTTGTTTAAAGAAATTAATACCTCTCTTAACCAAGGATGCACTGAATTGATCAAAGACAGATCCGCATTTGTAATATCACAAAAGATGCATGAATAAATATGCAAAATGTATTTGAAATGCATTTATTTTATGCCAAGTATACTACAGGTTTGTTTACATAATTATGGTATGTACCTAACAAAATACCCTGCAATTGTACTTTTGGATAAATATTGCCTATATAGCCTACTTTAACTCTGGTGGAACAGCTCATTTTTGTGTTTAATGCACTTTAAATCTGGAAGTAGTGCTAAAGTCCAATTAAAGATATACTTGATTGTGCAAAAGTGGAACTATACCAGTAAACTTTACATATTGTGTGTTTTAAAGAGCAATTATTCAAAGATCATACAATATTCATCAACAGTGACATTAAAACACATTAACAAATGTGTATTGAGCACAGGTACTCCAAATAAAGTTTATATCAGTAAGTGTAAGAGAAGTATGTCCATTGATTTGAATGCTCAGTTCATGCTATACTATAGTGTTACATATAATGTTATAAATGTGTTTACAATTTTTTACTTTTTACTAAGGGAAAGTTAGAAATCTTAATTATAGAAAAATATAAAGCAGCGCAACTATTCAATATCGATAATAATAATGTATGTTTTTATTATCGATAGTTTTTGAGCACCAAACCAGCATATTAAAGTGATTTCTGAAGGATCATGTGAAACTACAAATTTGGAGCAGTGGCTGCTGAAAAAGTCAGTTTTGCCATTACATGAATGGCTTACATTTGAAAATATATTCAAATATGAAACTGTGATTTTAAATTCTAGTAACATTTGACAATATTTCACTGAATTTTTGTTCATATAAAAGCGTATTGGCCAGCATAAAAAACAGAATTCAAAAACATTGATGTCTCACTAACCCTAAACTTTTGAATTATGTTTACTGATACATTCAAAAGCATGTTAGATACACACTGATAAAAATCCAACTTTTAATTTGATTCATTGACTCTATAGCCCGTATCAGAAGAGTATTGGAGGATTTTATCTGTGGCTCTATCAGACAGATAGAGTGCTCAATAATGGGACCCAATAATCACAAGACAGCGTGTCTGCTTATCACCTCTGCTTTACGTGGAGCTGAAGGATTCCATTAAAGCGGTCTCTCTAGCCACAAGACCGGGGTCTGCTGGCCATGTGGATGGGGAATTAAAGGTTAGTGCCCTTCTGCTCGGAGGAGCTTCACACAGGTGGGCTGGGGATAGTGAATTATTGATGGGACTCGCCTGAGACTGGACACCTAGCTGAAGGGATTATCTGGGAAATCCTCGAAAGATACCCCCAGAGCTTCAGACCAGGAAGTGGGCTGGATTCCATCCCAAACCGGCCTCATCTGTCCCAGGCTCAACCCAGGGGACTCAGGAATGCCCCTGTGGTCTACACAGCTGTCGGCCCCAGCTGATCAAATTCTCAGCTTTGCCCTCAATCCCGCTTTGGTGACAAACAGCTAAAGAGCACAGCACATTGGGAGAGCGGACACGTTGAGTTAATGTTGGGTCTGTCACCGGTCCTGTCTGGCGGCACAGAGGGTGTGTCGTTTTAATGATACCCTTCACTGGACTGATGAATCCAGGTGTGTGTTCTGCATAGCCAGAAAAAACTGAATGATGTCTGCGGTGCATAGTATGAAAAAAAAATTGTCATTCCGTATTGTATCATGGCATACAACATATGCTTGCGCTGGGTCTGGCTTCATGCATGTCAGTGAGTAAACTAAAGCATGTGACAGAGACAGAGTGTGTCCTTCAATTGAATAGTGACTCACAAATGTTTGCAAACGTAGAAAGGAATGTTATGATTGTTGGGTAATACAGAAGGGATATCGGTTCCACTGCTTAGTATGTTCACATATTCTTTTTATCTAGTGTATTCTGTATAAAAGTGACAATCTTAGACTATCATAATTATTTTATTTTATTTTATACCCTAAGGAAATTTCTATGAGTTATCATTAGTATTTATGTATTTAATACTTAATGTCCAGACAGTTTTCCTGTTTATTTAATTAATTATTTATTTACAGTTTCAGTTCTTTTGTTTATTTGATATACTGTATTATCCTTTATGAATTAATAATTTTAGATCATGTACTGTTTTCTGAGGTTATCTGAGTTCTGAGATTATCAGTAATATTTATTTATTGAACAGTTTCAGGCCATTTCCATTTCTAATGTAAAATATTCTTAATTACAAATTAGATATATAATATTCTAAGAATATACATATATATGATTTTTTTATAATGATTTAAGGATTTTAAGAAAAGTGCATTACAAATAAATCACATTATTATTATTATTATTATTACTATAAGTAATTAAAAATACATTCATTATTAATAAATAAAAATGTAAATAAATGAAATCTATATTAATTTATCTACGTAATTTATATAAATTTGATTGAACAAGTTCAGACCATTTTTTTAATATATGTTAGGAAAATATAATATATTTGCTGCATGTTTTTAAGAAAGTGGACAGTCTGAGATTGACACAATCATTGTTTAACAGTGTCTGTGATTACTGGTCACACAATAACTACCCAACAGAAGAGTAGGAGAAAGAAGGAATTGTGGGTAGCTACAGTACGTGGATCTGATGATCTCTCTCTTCCTCCTCATTTCAACATTTTGCTAAGCTGACAAAATGTTCTAGTGCTTGTCCTCTGGTGTGTTCAACCCTTGACCCTGGTGTCCAGCCCTGGTTTGTTTACTGAAGCTGTGTGTGGTGAGGGGGGGAGGGATGATTGTTGAACACTCTGACACAGAAAGCAAGACGTGGAATTCTGCATCTACTTCAAGTACACAAATGATTCGCGACAACTGTCACTATTCCGTGTCAGTAACACTGGATATACCCCGCACTCTTTATTTCTCTCATGAACAGTATTCAGAACAGTCTTTATATGAATATCTGTAGAGATGTATTTACGTGGTTTTTTAGTAATTAGAGATGGTATTGCTCTGCCTGACAATAAGAGAAATCAAAGACGACCAGACCTGCGCCATACACTATCTATGTGCTGTTCTCTGCCTGTCGTCATGACAACACCGTTAGCGCACCTAGCTGCCATCCCTTAACCTGAGATGACTTTTGGGAACTTGATGGAAAAAATCGATTCAGTATAATCCCTCAAAGCATAACAATACATTAAGGATTTGCTCTGACTTATTTTTTCTTTTTTTCATTGGTCAGTCAGTCCATCGGTAGGATGTTCTGAGATATGCATGAACTTTGTTAACAGTTGTAAGTCCGGCGATCGCAAGGTTGGGAAATTATGCAAACAACATATGGAGTCAATTAGAATCCAAAGGCAAAGCACAGCATGCGTAGCTCTGCTTTGAGAGACTCAAGTGTAAGTCCATGTCATATAGTATAACTTCCCTCTGGCGACTTGCTCAAACACGTACCTGGCGCCTAATGCTGGATATTAGCAGAAAACTTGGAAAAGTAAACTGAAAAACAGATGCTGCATGTGAAACGTGAATATAAACCCGGCTGCTTATTCTATTAAGGGAGGCTATGGGTGCCAGAATGGCACATTTATATGTAAGAAATTATTTAAAGAACTATTTTTGGGCATTTTTCATTTGATATACCCTAAAAGTGACTATATATCTGTCTGTCTCTACCAATCTCCTGCAATCTGTCTGTTATACTTGATATTTCTCTAAAATAGGGCGACTTTCTGACATGTATTATATTATATTATGTAATTTTTATCTTTTTATGCTTACACTCCTGATACTGGCACCTAAATCCGGATGTTAGCAAAAAACGTGGAAAAGCAAACGGAAAACCAGATGCATATGAAGCATGAACCTAAACCCAGCTGTTTGCTCTATTAAGTGAGGCTATGGGTGCCGGAATGGATCAAATTTCAGGTTAAAAATACCCTCACAAGGACTTCCTGTATTACTTAATGTTTAAGTGAGTTGAACTCTGAATTTTTGCTCTGAAGTTGTTGTTTTACTCAATGTGGCAAGATCGGCGGTTATAGATTTGCAGAGAAAAACAGAACGTGCGAGATGAGTGTGTGTGTTCTTGTTTGGCATAAATGCCGTTGCTCAATCAGAGAGTGTGTGTAGGAGGTTCTACAAGAGGATGTGAGCTATGTAAATATGCACGTTCAGAAATTGTGAATCTGGGTTTCACGCTAGGGAGATTTCTTTGGAGCTCCATGCTGTTCACATCGAACTTGCTCAAATTCTGTAGGTGTTTAGTTGCTAGTAAGTTTGTGTTTGTGTGTTCATACCTGGTTTGGTGATCTGAACGTGTGTGTTTATGATGTGTGTAGGGGGAGGGGGCCGGAGAGCAAGGCATTGAAAGGCGTCTTAAAGAACCTCTTCACCATTAAGGCTGGCGGTTGCGGCCACACCCCCCCCCCCCCCCGAGACATGAGGAATGGGTTATTGTACTGATCATAATACGCTCCACCACCTCCACCCACAGACCTCCAGCCCTCCTCCCATCCACCTCCGCAAACACTCTTAACAGACTCACTACATTGTATAACCCACGCTGCTATACATAGTACGACTGCTCTTATTTCCATGTGATGTTCGACAACCAGTAGAATGACTATGAATGAAAGGTCCATAGCCAATTATGGCAATGATGGCAGTTGTGTAAGTGCAAGTGGCATTTAAGTGCACCATTGAATTGCTATCATTTATAGAAAATCACTAGTCCTATACGAAACCAGGTGGTTTAACAAGACATAATCTTCTGAAGAGGATGTAGACTGTTATGCTAAAGTGTTGCTATGTAGCTGCAAAGGTGTTTTTTAGCGTTATTTGCTTCTTAAGATGTTTTGGGTGGATGCTTGGGTTCAGCACAAGCATAGAAACAAACGTAAAAGCAGTGTTTTAGCATGTACAACTAATTGTCAAGTTGCATAATTGATATTGGCTGGTCAGACACACCATTTAACTAAACTCATATGATTAATTTTTATCATTGTAGTTAAAAATACATTACCAGTTAATAGCTTTGGGTCGGTACTATTTTTAATGAATGCACTCTTACTTACCAGCGATACCAAAGAATAGCGTTTTTTGGTTCTACAAAGGGCTCTTTAAAGAACCATCTCTTTCTTACTGTTTTGTAATCTAAAGAAGCTTCTTTTGCCACAAAGAACCTTTTGTAAAACAGAAAGGTTCTTCAGATGTCAACGATTCTTTTTGGAACCATTTAGAAAAAAGATGAAGGTGACATCGTGAAGCACCTTTATTGACAGTAAATACATTTAGAATGTTCTAAAAGAGTTCTTTTATAAATAAATGCTGTTTTGAACTTCATATGCATCTAAAAAGAATCATCCTGAAAATACTGAAATTCTTTTTGAGGACCAGGTGACATAAAGACTGCACTAATGGTTGCTGAATATTCAGCTTTCCCATCCCATGAATAAATTACTTTTTACATGAAAACCTATTAAAAAATAGAAATAGTAGCTTATTTGGTTTAAAATAGTTGTTTGAAATTGTAAGTATCGCTTTTCTGACTATGTTTGGTCACGTAAATGTTGTCTCTTCTTTCAGAAACTCTTCAGAAAATCTGCAACAGTAGTGTTTATTATGCATGTATATGCTTTTGTAAGTGTTTACATGAGTGAGTCACACTTCACTGTTGTAAGCATAAAGGTGAATATTTGCCCTAAGTATCTGACAGTGCACAGCTCGAGTGTGAAACAGTATTGTTGTTTGCTCATCTGTGTGTGATGTTTTCTTTGGATGGAACTTCTACCTTTCCAGCAAACAGAGCTACCCTGCGGTCCACAGCTGGTGTGAACGCAGATGGCCCTTAAAAGTTAGCTTTGGACACCTTTAAATGGATTTGCTTGAATGCTGGGGACAGCTGTGAGCGTCTTCTTAGCAGGCGTAAGATTTTAGAGGTGGGGCATTACTTTTGACTGTCAATCACATTGCAAGCAATTGTGGTTGGATGACAAACAGGACGTGCGTTACTAATTGGAAGAGCTACGTTGTTTCTATGTTTGTTTGTTAGTTTATACATTGAAATAATAGCCAGGGCTGTTCCACATAAGCCTGATGTAGAACAGAGCTTTTAAGTGGAATTGTTAAAGAGTCATGCTTTGTATCCTTTTAGACAGCGAAGAGATTTTTGTAGAGCAGTGACATTGCTGACTATCAAGACTGTCGTTGGTCACATGTCAGTGACAAGACTGATTAGAAAGGGTTGGGTTCATTAAAAGTGGATTAATGACATGTGAATCAATGTGACATTACCACTACATGACTCGTTAGTCACAATGACCTGTCGCAAGAAAAACACAGAGGCTTGATTTTTCTCTTCTGCAGTTGTACTCTGACCAGACATCTTTGTGTTTTTAGTGTCCTGTGTAGCTGTCCTCAGAAATATCACAATTTTTATTCAAACCGTGGAGGATTCAAAAAAGCCCAAAACATGGGATGCAAAAGATTTTTAAAAAGCGCACTGATGTCTAAATGTGATTTAAGTAGATTTAAGTATGGTTTAGTATCAACTTTGTCCTATTTTAGTATTTATTTTTTTATTAATTTTAGTTTTTTTAACGTCTTTTTTATATTTTTGTTTGCTTTAGTACTTAGGCTACATATTTTAGGTAGTTGCCAAAGCAACATCTCTGTATCCATTTATAAAATGGATAGTTCCAGTTCTTGATTATGATTGGCTGAGCTGCGTTGGAAGCCATTGTATAATACTCTATAAACACATACCTGTGATCTCATCACTATTACTGGCCATTCTATTAAATATGGCCGAGAAACTACATTGCGTGGTGGAAAGATTATTAATGGGTTATCAATAAATGATTATATTTTTGTTGCTGTGTGTTTATTTTATAAATGTTGATGGTTATATGTAGCAACCATATAGTAGCATACCGTGAAACTATGACTTTTTGGGGAATGTTGCTTTATTACATATTTTTAAATATATATTTTTTTACATTTTTATATTTTGTCTGATTTAGCTTTGATTACCAAAATAGCTCTAAATACCACCTCTAAACTATAAATGTCCCCAGTTTGCATTTGGGAAGTCTGGTCACCTTACAGTACACCGACTGCAGACTTCAGACGTGACACACTCTGAGAGGGAGAGAAAGAGAGAGAGCTGTGAGGCATTGCTGGTCAGAGGCAGTTCATTAGCTTTCTTTTCTGAATTGGAGATGAGGTTTGATTTCCAGTTCCTGTGCAAACTGAAGGCTTGGAGGGAGAAAATATGAAGTAGGAGCAGCACATTCACACATGCACATTCCTTATTGATCCAGCACAGATCATCAGCATTTAAGTCCACCTCTCTCCTCTAAATCCCTCTGCGGTGACCACTCCACCCATTCCATACCTCTCGGAGCAATTGAGGTTTTTGTGTCAGGTCTATTTTAAAGCACAGGCCACTGAGATCACTGCAGTTACTAAAGGGGGAAGGGAAGAGGTGTGCTTGCAGTGGCTGCGGGGTCGCCCCTCTCTTGTGCAGCCATCCGTTGCAGATTAGAAGTGTGTAGGTAACAGCAGATTTCTGTGTGTTTAACCTTAGGACTGAAGAAATCATTGTGTTCCACTGAGTTTTAATCTCTGAATTAAGTAGAGAAAAATGTGTAATGGAAAAACTAAAAGCAAAATGTACTAAAAGTTAAAAAACAAAATGCAAATATTCTATATTTTTTGCACTTTGGTGAGATGGATATACGGTGTACGTATGTGTGTATATAGGGGTCATATGTTGGAAAGTCATGAGAAATTTGTCAGAGGTCAGACAAATTTGGCAGAGGAACCAAAGCTCAGGAAACCAGACAGGTTTACGAGAAGCTGCAAAACCATGTGAATGAAAAAAAAAAACCCCACAATGCCTTAGCTTTAGCTTTAAAGACGCCCTTTTCTCTGAGTTAAAAGCCTGTCACTCTACATCCTGTAACTTCAAACAAAATAGCTTAGCTCTGACTAAATGTGGTATGGATGTGTTTACTGATACTAATCCCTTTAATTCTGTTGTCATAAACTTTGACACACATTGTTTTGTTGAAAAATGCTGATCAAGAACAGCTGATCAGGATACAAATATCGTTCAGCTGAGTATGTGATGTATGTTTTCTTAAAACATTAGTATTAGTTTTTCTTAGCATGGGTTCCACTGAACATTGTTTTATTTGTGTCATTTAAAAAAGGCTGTGTCAAGAATGGACTTTGTCCCCGCTTTTCCTTGATTCCCTTTTTCACAATTCATGACCTCTCACCCAATAGCACTGACCAATCGGTAAACAAACCTGGCTGATATGGGAAATGAGTTGAAAATAATTGTGTTTTATGCAAATGTTTGGGTGTTCTAATAACAGATTTCTTCCCTTTTCTCAAAACAAAAAAAAAACAAAAAACTGACAGAAATAATCATGAGTTCTCTTGATCCTTCATAAATGTCTAGCATTTATATGCGAATGGTAATGACTAGGGCAGTATCTCATGGGCTGAGCTGTCTTATCCTCACTGGATCACTGACACAGGATCTCCCACAAGCAGAAATAGCAAGAGCCCAAGGGCAATATGCTGGACTACGGGTGCTTCCGTCAGCCTGTGTTTTGGAAAGTTGGCCTAGTGTTTACAAGAGCCTCAGCGTTCTATTAAAGGTCTCTTACTTCCTATCAGGTGTGTGAGGCCTAGCGACGGGGTAATGGGGTAAAATTGATGTACAGTACAGAGTCTTTTGACAGCTGGCCCCAGCATTTGACTTTGCTGATGGGCTTTAGGGCTTCTTCTGGGTGAACTGGATGGCCGTAAAACATGGCCGTAAAACAAGCATTCGAGAGTAGTAGGTTCCCTTGTGACCTCATTTTTTGTTTAGAAGAGTTTATCTAGTCATGTCTTTCAGCACTTCTTCTGCTCATCTCTGAGTCGGAGTACATTTGTCACACTCAGAAAGATAAAGAGAGCTACAAGACAGCAAATCTGCTTGGTTGGGGGCCCGAGTGAATGACATTGTTGTGTGGCTGTTTTTAGCCAGAGGAAAATGGCAAAGTGGGCTCCCTGAGGTGAAGCGCTACCGTCTGGATGCGCAGGGAGGAGAACACACGCTCGCATTACTTATCCACAAACTCAGCTGGTACTGAAGCAGCACATCTCTCTAGAGCTTGAATCAAAAAAGGTCCCAAAAGCGGCCAAAGTCTTAGGGCAGACTTGCCTGCCAAGGAAAATGCGCCTTATGAAATGGAAAGTCTGAAGTCATTCACAGTATGCCAGAAAAGATTAACCAAGAAATACAGTCCGCACCGAAGTGTTAGAAACATTGGGGGTTAGAATCGATGATACCCACCAGGAAGAAATGGGAATATGGGGGTGACTGTATGTGTTATGATGTTTTCTGAAATGTATTAGTTGTTCAGTTTGTGTATGGGAGGAAGTTCATGTTTTTGTTTTGTTTTTTTTTTAAATTAGAAAAAAAAATGAGGTTCCTCTTTAAATGCAGTGCGTACTCAGACAGTACACGACCTTTGATGTGTAAGATGAACTTGCTGATGCTGCGCTTGTGAAAAAGTTTCAAATGTGCAGCAAAAAGTTAGATGGCAGTGTCATAGTACATCATATAGTCATTTAATTGAATAGTTTTCACTTTATATATATGCTTTCATAATTCAAATTGTTCCAAAGCTTAATTTTATCAGTTCATGCTGACGAATGTCTGACAGTAGATGTCAAAAAAGTGCAAATAAACAGTCTTGATAATGAAATAAACTTGTCACCAAATTCCTCCTCTCTCATGATTGGTTAAAGAGTTCCTATGTCCGGCATGACAGTAAAAGGAAAGGTGGTACTTAGCCTGCATGCTCTCTGCTGGGGACGAGTGCTGACTCGTCATATTTGCTGGTTATGGGGCCTCTAAAGAGGGAAGTGAACTTGAGCTGAGAACATTGTCTGGCAGTGGCCAGAGAAAGACTTATTTTCATTTCAACATGTGGACATTTTGTATTTAAATGCAATTTTTGACTTTATTGGTGACAGAATTTTTATTAGGAAGATCAGCAGAATGGAGCGGCTTATTTGGTTCGACCAGTGGAAGACTGTTGTCTAAGCCTCTTTGTTTTTACAAACTGTCATCTTTGATATTTTTAACATGTTCGTTTTTTGCAACTTAAACAAGCAGGTAATCTATTTACAAGAGCTCAGTGGGGAGCGGCTCTCAATAGCTCTTCTCCTAAACCTGGAGTCTGATGTTACGTAAAATGCTGTTCTTTTGCTCTGGTTGAGCCTGAGAGGCTCTATTGGCATGTTTGAGTTCAGTGTTCTTGTCTGGCTCTTGGCTGGGCTCCAGTGCTTAAATCCCTACCTCCCTCCCCAACCACCTCCTCCTCCTCCTCTCATCCCCATTCGCATTTCCCCCTTCGGCCCGTGGCAGCAGGACCAGCCTCTGTGCCACAGATGCCCACAGTTGCTCAGGGCTCTCGACATGGGAACAAAGCATTGGCAGGACCAAGGGAACCCGTCTGTTAGTGTGCTACTCCTCCAGTGCAAAAATCTAAAATTTCAGATATGAAACGCCTCCAAGCAGTAGGATGATCATCCTGCTCCTCTTTCTTTTCTGCTCATGTTCCAAATGAATTTTGTCTAGTTATTCTGAAATTTCTTGGTGTTTTTTGAATATTTTATACTTTTATGCCTTACACTCTTAAGAATAAAGGTGTTTCACGATCCCAAAGAAAGAACCTTTAACATCTGAAGAACCTTTCTGTTTCTGAAAATTGCAAAATGCATTTTTATTTCTCCTATTTTTGCTTTTACATAACATAATTTAATAACATTATTAAGTATGAACTTAAGATAAATACACATTTTGTCATGCTGCACATGTAATGTTGCGATGTGCAAATTCACTGTTCTTTAGTTAGATAAAATAGTACAATTAAATTTTAATATCCAAACCCTAACACAAAAACAATGATTGACTTGTCGGTATTGCCAGACAGATTTATATTACTCTAGAAATACCTCCAAACCACTTAAATAGAGGTTCCTCCTGTGCACGGTAACGCCCCTCACATCAATGCCACACTAGGCTTGGCAAGGCAGAAAGTTACACAATGAGGTATGCAACCAGCTCCAGGGGTAAGTTGAATGCTCTTTAAATCATTGTGTAGCAAGGTCAGCGTGGGGTCCAGGAAGGTCAGGCTTTTCCACCCAGGCCTGTCACCTCATATTGATCCGCTCGTCATTCTTCGGGGGCCGTTCTGCAATTCTGCCCCCCGTGCCGTGTCTCCATCGTCACCCACGTCCATCGGGGAGTGCTGGAGCTATGGCTGGGCATGGGAGTGCCAGCCAATCCCCTCCCCTGGCTCCCCATCCTCAGCCGGAATCAAATCCCAGGCGGGCCCCCTCCCTGTTGCCCCGTTTCCAGTTGAATTGCCCTCATTCTTCTCAGGGAGCCTCTCGGGGGACGGCTCCAGCCGTGCATGGCAATGAGATGCCTGAGCACTCAGCTACTGCACCTCCCATGCTCATAACATACACACCTGGGATCACCATTTCATTTCAGCATCCCGGTGAAATGGAAAGGTGATCTTAATCTCTCTCACGCTCGATTGCTCTCTTTCCATTTCTTCAGATCTTTAAAGGGGTAGTTGCCCAAAAATGAAAATTCTGTCATCTTTTAATCACCCTTGTGACATTTCGAGTGAATATGGCTTTCTTATTTCTGTGAAACAAAAAAGAAGATATTTTGAAAAACGTCTCAATGGGACCACGCAGTGAAAGTCAATGGGGCCCATATTTATTGTATGGATAAAAACAGATCCTTTTAAATATAAGAATGTCTTTCCAAATCTGTATGACTTACTGTCTTCTGTGGAAAACAAAAGTAGGTATATACTGAAAAATGTATGCAGTGATAGTCAATGGGGTCCAAACTTTTTACTTAAACTATGGATGAAAACAGATGACAGATTCTTTAAAATACTGACTGACTGGAAAATGTCTCAATGGGACATCCAAACTTGTCCAAACAGTCTCAAAACAAAAGTCTTAATGTGAAAATTACTTAGTTAGGGTCTTCAGGGTAATACACTTACAGTATTCTCTATTAGATAAATCCCACCAATTTGATGAGGAACATTTGCGCTGATCTACAATTAGTCATCGTTACTCTTGCCTCTTGTATCACCTTGGCACTGTTAACTACAGTTGGCGATACACCATCCTCCATCACAAACCTTTGATTAAGTGTTAATCAATTGGAGCTAAGATAGACAAATTGTGCCTAAATGTTAACCTCGCGGTGCTATACTCAATTATGCTAATAATCTGTTCATTTGATGGTTAATGAAACAACTGAGACCTTGCTCTTGGTATTGATTTCCCATTTGGAGCTCTCTTAAGGGACAAGGTTAGTTAGGCAAGAGGTTGGCTCATTTATCTGATCTAATGATCAATGTCTCAGAGTGATATGCTTACACAATACACACAAGCGTGTTGACAGCTCCTTGGACACAGAAAAATAGCCGGCTGTTGAACAGCGAGTGCCCTGGTCAACTGTGAAACCTCGCATGTCAATCCAGAAGGACAATAACCCTCTGAGCTCCAACTTGAGTTGCCATGGCAACATTATCTCAGCCCACCACTACCTGCAGCCATTGGACATCCTGATCACAATATCAATCCAATGCACACAGATTAGCTTGGAAACACGCTTCATCAATGACTAGAGCGTAGGGTTTAAAATTCACACAGAAATTATGTTTTGCTTTTAACTAGTCTTTTCTTAGAAAATCCAGAAAGCTTGTTAAATACAGTGCAAAGGCTATTGCTAACATGGATACTATATATACAGATCTCTTCTATTAAATAGCTAAATTGCAACCTGTAAAGGATACTTTTATTATCAAATTATGGTTAAAACAGTAATACTTTTGCATTTTACAATTTAAAATGATAGTTTTATATTTCAATATGTTTTCAAATGTAATTTATTATATAAAGGCATAGTTGAATTGTCTTCAGGGTCACATGATCCTTTAGAAAGCATTCTAATATGCTGATTTGATAATAAATGTTTTAAACATATTAAAAACAGTAGATAAATAAATCAAACCTATTAATATTTGATAATGTTATACATTTTGTCACTGTTGATCAGTTTAATGGTTTTTCGCTGAATAAAAGTTAATTTATTAATTAAAAAAAAAAAATCTATATATATTTCTTTAAAAAAAAACAACAACAACAAATAAAAAAACCCGGGCTCAAAATATTTCATTACTTTCATGATTTTTCAAAATATTGGAAAATTTGTTTATAGCTTGAGACTAAAACTACTGAATATGACAACCTTTTTTAACAAAGCACAATAACTATGACCAAAACAATAACTGTGTAAAAGTGAACACTGCCTGTAAAAGCATAAAAATGTTGATTCATCAGGTGGAAGGTATTGTTGTCTCATCTTCACTAGAATGGTTTCAACTCAAATGCTGAGTCGAGATCTGGGCCTGATTTCCTGCCGCCCATGCCAGAAGTTAAGTGTAATAGAGATGTTTAAAGCATATCTGCTTTGCTTGCATTCCATCATGTGCTGCTGCTAAAATAATAAGTGCACGGGTTACTTCGGGACACCTCCCTCTGAGCCTCAATCGCACCGTTGTGATTGGTTCTTTGGTGAGGTTCCCTTTTCTAACTCCGAAAGCCACACTGATCGTGTTTGCAACACTTGTGCGTGGATCGTAGAAGCATCTGTCACATTGTGACAGCAAAGATTTATGTACACTCTTTTCTATCCTCAAGACAAGTCACCTATCTGTCTGTTTGTGTGCGAACTTGTCCCTCTCGACAGGCGAAACCCAAACAAACATGAGGAAACATGAATATTGCATTTCCCAAGATACTCATGAGTCTATTACTGCGCCTTTATGGTGTTAAACATGGTAAATTGAGTAGACGGGGGAGAGAAACTGTCTCAGTGGGAGTGCTGGAGCATCTCATCTCCCCTTCATGCAGTGCTCCAAGAGCCATATTAACTTGTAATCAGATTCCACCAGTTCATTAAAGCTGTCTCTTTGTGCATCCCTTGGATGTTGAGGGAGGTGGCCACTTTTTCATGTGTGAGAGAGTCTAGTAAAGCAATGCCCACTGTAAAGCGCAGAGCCGTAACAAGGCTGCAGTCTTTGTTGTGAGACTCAGACGCCTGAGGGGAGTTTGCACAAAGACGTAGATTCTGTTAGAAAGTCTTGTCATTTGTGTGAACATACAAGAAGAGAAATGTCAGGAGACTCTGATAGCAGTGACAGCCTTGATTGTGTGCATGTATGTAGATGCTATACGTGTGTGTGTGAGTGTGTGTTACGAGTGGGCGCATGTGTTTGCTAGCACAGCTCTGCCCTACAGACATGCAGCAGGTGATCATAGGTGATGCTGAATGCTCTTTCCTATCTACAGGCCTCTTTTACACCTGGCATTAATGTGTTTCCAGTAAACGGATCACTAAAACGTTGTAAAAGGGGGTCTGGGAGAGATTCTGATGACATTTAAGACATGCATCCTATACATTAGTTTTAATTAGTTTTTTTCTGCCTAATTTTCTTAGATTATTCAATTATTTAGCTACTCATTTGGATTAGCCTTTTTGTCACTTCTATTTCATTTTAATCAAGCAAAATTGAGAATGAAACAATTTGAATCGTTTGATTTTATTCAAAACCACCTGAAACACCTTTTTTTATGTTAAACCAATAAATCATGCATGATTACATTCAAGTAACAAACAAAACCATAATCCTAAAAGCCCAAGGTCCAAAATTCTCAACTTCACAGGGGTAGAAACTAAGCTAACTTGCTAACTGAAAACTAATAAAACCTCAAATAGTAAATGTTTAATTTGTTCATTTTAATTCACAAAATATAAAATATGATCTGTAAAAAATAACTATAAATCGTCAGTTTGATTGTTTTTTGTTTATTTTCGAACTAGGCACAGAACTGAGTAACAATAATATATTGTCTCAGCTGATGGAGTAACTTTGGGATATGATTACTGGTGTTTTTTTCACGTGAACTCATATTTGATTTTGTATTTGTTCTGTATTCTCTGATATGATGTAACATTACAGCTTTCTTACTATGCTACATTCTGTGCCACTACAGCCATTTAGGTGTAAAATACCAGCCAAAATACAACCCAGATGCGTTTGTTTACCCTCAGCCATAAACCTGAACTGTTTACTAACTGCATACCGCGGTGACATCATTGCCTGTTGCATTGTAGCCTGCGCTATTGTTCAGAGCTTGCTAGGTTTGACTCAATCACGGAAAAGGTGAGAGGAGTCACACGCAGCAGCTTTCTCATGCCTTTCTCTTTTTCTCTCTCTCTCTCGACTCGCAGACGCCATCAATAACAGGATGTTAATGCTAGACGGAATGCCTGCAGTCCGAGTCAAAGCAGAACCTCTGGAATCTGAGAGAGGGGTAAGAGAACAGTTGTTTTTCATACAATTTTTTGTCCCAACCTCTCATCTATACTCCTGTACCACCCTCTACTTCTTTCACCCCTCACACACCCACCCCCTCGCTGTGATACCCCTAATTACTCCCAGGCGCTTTTGTGTGTGCGTGTGTGAAGGGGCCCTGATGTGGAGAGCCACAGCTGGAGCAGGAATGCTCCCAGGGCTTACAGTCAGGGCCACTATAGCCAGGGCAGCCATTTTGGCAGGGCCCAAGCACAGATGCAGAGACACTCCTGTAGGGAGTCGTTCTCGCTTTCTTGTCATCATTTCCTCGTATGCTGCTTACTTAAGTGCGCATGTACTGTGCATAATCATCTAGGCTCACCTTCAGGTACTATTGGAGTTGAGGGTCCGGGGACACCCAGGGGCCCGCAAGACAGTGCCACGCTTTCAGAAACAGCTCTAAAATATACACTACATAAAATACCTTAATCTTATCATATCTTTCTGAAACAGAAAAAAAATATTTCAGAAAAAATGTACAAGAAGTATAAAAACTACAGTCTGGGGTGGTTTCAAAAGTACTTAGTGATATGTAGACTTTAGGGACTAAAATGCACCTTTAAGGGATAAATGTGGTACAAAGGTGTGCCTTTGTAGTTTTTTTTTTCTGATAGTGTACGACGTCTGTAAAACACTTCAGAAAGAATGCTTTTACTTTCTTTTGTTCATCAAAGAATCTTAAAACAATTTTTGAAAAAGTTATGAATTATGCGACACAGAAGACTGGAATAAAAATTCAGAAAATTGTGCATTGCCATCAAGGGAACAAATTATTATTCAAATAGAAAACAGCTATTTAAAAATGTTATTACATTTCAATGTATTGCTGTTTTTAAACAATGAAATGCTTCCATAATGAGTATAAGAGGATTTTGTTCAAAAACATCTGTCATAAGAACTGACATCAAGCTTTTGAACAGTTCATCTTTAATAAAATAATAAAAAAACTATAGATTTTGTTTTGATTTGTTAATGTTAAAAGCTTAGACTGTCAATAGAATAAAATAATCATGATTAATCGAATTCATCTCTGCAAAGTCAAAATATTTAGCTGCATTTTCATTTTAGAAAAAGGGCCCCTCACAAGGGAATCCTCATCTCCCATGGTCCTTGGCATCAAAAAGTAAAAAAAAAAAACCTGAATACTGCAAATCATTTAGCATTATCATTACACTTTTGACTCAGGAATGCATGGGTTGGCATATGAAGTTAATTCTGTGATATGTAAGTACATGAAAATATTGATCAAAACCGTGATAAGCAATAAAGCAGTTCAGTTCATTGTGATGCACTCTTTAGTAAACGGATAAAAGCGGATATGGAAAGATGCACTATTTTCTTGGAGAGAGAACTTGTGAATAGTTGCGTCTGAGAGCCAGCGACATACCCTTGTTGTGTTCTACTTCACAAGCCAGCATAGCAACACCTTGCTTTCTCCTGTGAAAGGCTGGTAGACGTATTTATCCATATGCGTCGAAATCCTGCCAAGCGCCAGGAAGTGTGCAACCTACACAATGACTCTTTGAAGTGCATTTCATCGCTCAAACATGGTCGTCGTTCTGGTGGCCACTTGCCAAGACCTTGCTGAGAGTGGTTTGCCCCAGTTAATGCCATCACCATCTAAACAGTTACCTCACGCAGGATCCCCGAATAAAGTGAAAGTCATCAGCAAAGAGCCAAGGTGGAAAGTACGAGCGGTTGAGGTTTTAAAGCATTTCTACTGAAACTGACGTTCAAACAAGAACAAGAATCTGCATGCAAAACAGCCTTTTATCGCCTCAGTCTTTGATTTACAGTTTATTCCATATGAAAGGAGGTCATGTGTGCTACGGTGCGCCATAGTTCGCAGTTTCAGTTTGCTGTTGTTTACAGTTTCATCTGGTTTTCTTTTCACATTTCATCTCCAAGCAGCGTACAGCCTAATGGATCAGCCAGTGATACCATCTGAATAATCATGAGCACCTCATGAGTGCAGTTCTTGATTATTTGCCGTTTTTATCTTCAAGTGCTTCGAACCTGCCTTTAGGGCGAAATAAAAACACAGTGAAACTAAATTCAGAGCTCTACAAGGCCAAATTGACTAGAGTGTAAAAAGGGGAGATGAGATCTATTTGAGAAAGCGGTTCGTCTCAGAGGGCTGCAAAGACCTGAGGCTACAGCGGCCGCAGGCACAGATCTGCACAATGTCCTATATACACACACACACAAACAAAAAACGTACGCAGTATTAAGCCTGTTAAGCATACCCTAAAGGGTACATCACAAAATTCAATAGAACTAGGGGGAGACTTCACTACAGACAAACATGCTACCGAGTGATCTTTTTTTCAGCAGTAGATATGGAGGATGCTTTACTGCTCTAAGGAACTGACCAGAAACGTTTCGCCCCCTTTGCTGGGAACAACAAAAGATCTCTTAGGTGTTACCGAGGCAGGTTTTTCAATTAGATAGGGAGTCTGTTAAGTATGATGCTGATTGGTCATTAGCCGAACCTCCCTTCCCTTTCATACAACCCTCATTAGTAGGTTGCTGATTGCATGCTATGCTAATAGAAATTCGCTCACTGGGTTTGATTACCACCTTGCTTGTGCAGCTGTGCAGTATTTTCCAAGACTAAAATACTAAAACTCACTAAAAATTCGACCACGTTTTGCATTTGCTGCAGAGAAAAAGGGTCATGGTCAAATTGAATGCATTTCCTATAAAAATGAAGAATATTTTAAGAGTTAGTATTTGATTTGCGATCAGGCTCATGGATGTTAAACGGTGTGTATCATTTTAATTACACATAATTAAAAGTTAAATGATGTGTATCATTTGTAGATTTTAGAAAATCTGGAAATATGACTGAAGGTTGTAACACCACTTTTCCCTTTTGCTTTTACTTGACCCAAAAAGATTGGGAAAAAGGGATATGTCTTATGTTTTTTCAATTGTTTTATGTATTTACATGCCTTGCTTCAATATTTTAATTAATTAATTAGTTTTTACAAATCAGTTTTTATTTTTAAATGATTAAAACATAGTACTTTTCAAATGCAAAGTGTAAATCTTTCAGCTGAGCCACAAACTGACTTGGAGATCTATAATCCCATGTCAGCCCCACTAGTCAATTGAGTAGAGCTGTGAAAAAGTTTCATTGTGTGTTCCTTGAAAACTCCTGACTAAATCACCATTGAACCATTGCTGTCAGCACAGTCAGTCACACTTTACAAAACGCTTTCTCTTTATTCTAAAAGTACTGCTCTTTTTCCCTCAAATTAGTATTGTAACCCTGACCTTGAGCTCATGTGGCTTGACCTCTGAGCCCTGAATGACCCAACCTGGGTTTTTACCGTTCACGTCAGCATATTTCATTGCCTGACATTTTTTGTTTTTGGATTCAAATGCAGTTTTTATTGTACTGCATACTGCTGATTCATGGTCAGCAGCGCTCAGAGTGACTCCACGTGTACAGAGTAAAAATAGTATGAGCTCAAGGGGGGAAACTGTAATTTGCTACAGGCCCACTCAGTCTGCATAAAGAAAAGTGAGTCTATAAACAAAAGTCGAGCCGGGATTCTGCAGCAGTCCGTTTATCACATCTGCCATTGCAATTCGAGAACTTTTCCCCTCGGTTTAATGAGCTTCTCTGTCATGATTAGCCGCCTGCTCAGGAGCGATCATTTCGCTGCATGTGCTTGCTGCAGAGAGGAATGCTCTGTGTGCTAGCACTTTATTTACGCTGTTTTCTTTGGGCAGACAACACTGTGGGGTTAAAAGGTCTCCATGATGATGTTTATTTGGATGAGCAACCAACATTTAATATGTTATCCAGACTATTCGCGTAACACATGATGTTTGATGTTTTTTTTGATTCACAAACAATTTATTTGTTTGAACCACTTTTCACAAAACATTCCGCAAACCCAGTCCGAATCAACACTTTAAAGGTGCCGTATGTAAGAAATTTATTGTAATAATCATAAAATGTCTCTGTTATATTCAACAGGCATTAAGAAAACATGTTAATTAAAAGTACTCATATCACCGACAGTAGTATTACAGCCTGGATATTCTC
>JAUMHP010000057.1:11735617-11754768 GCA_032361065.1 Enteromius trimaculatus
AAGTATCTGAATATATATATATAATAAGAGTGTTTTTGTATTTTTTCAATTTTGTATTTTCAGTTATAATTTATTTATCTTGTGAATATATTTATTTATACATTTTTGCATTAACATATTCTACATACATTTGTATGTTTATATGTGAGTATAATATTTATGCCATTCTAAATACATTTTAATACATATTCATATAATTTTAATATTACTGTAATTATTCTTTATTTTAAATTATAATTAATATTTAAAACAATTAAAAAAATCAATTCATTTTTTAAAATATTTTTTTCTGACCTTACTATTTACTGAATATCATGTGTGATATTAATATATATTTTGATGTATGTAAAATTGATTAGTTTTTCTTTCAGCTTCAACGTTTCCAGTGTAAACATTTACTACATAACAAATAAATTGAAATTCAAAGGCATCAAGGTTTCAGATTTTACACAAATAAATGTTTATACACAGTTAGTGAACGAGACCTGCTATTCTAAGCGAATTGTTTATGCTCATCTAGCTGGTTCAGTGGTTTGTTTAAATGTATTTACGCCAATTAGGAGTAATCAGGTGTGCCTGTGTTTTATCACAGTACATAGTCATTAGTAGGTTTAAACACCTTATGGGCACTTCACTCTGTGTTTTTTATTTTGCTCTGATCGCTTTGTTGTATTAAAGAACAAAATCCTGTTTTGCTGAAGACATTTTGATGCGCTTCCAGATTGTCCTCGAATGCCTCATAAAATATGGCTCCTGGATCAATTAATTGCATACAGAGTGGAAAAGCAGAGCGGTGAGTGTTACAATGGAGGGCCCGTCTCCCCTGGGCCCTAGAGGCTTGCACTGTGATGTTTCATTAACTGCGCGCAGGCCTGTGGCCCCCAGTAAACACACAGTAATTAGGGAATTTTGAGTTGTCGTTTCTGAGCTTGCACTATGGTAATGATGATATGACCCTAAAAAAATATGAGGTACTTGCGAGGTCATGGAATAGGCACCCTGCATTTAATTCTCCTCGCCGGTCCAATTTAAATTAGCCTGCGACTGTTTAATATTCCAATTCTCGTGTGCTAAAATGGAGATTTATTTACAGATAAGGGCGAAGGATCATATTTTATGATTTTTTTTTTCACTGGAAGCTAATCATAGGGCGCAGATTGACGGACCGTTTGTCTGTGTCAGCAGAGCAGGACTTATTTGCTTGCTAATAAACACAGACGTCTAAATGTATACAGTCGTAAAAAATGACTAGCAGTCAGTGTTAATTATTCCAATGCAAAACAGCAAATAGCGCACTTCGTTATGCACCGGGTGTTTTTACCTCTAATATTAACATTATATTAAGTCTCCTAATTAGTGATGGCTGCAGTCGGGCCTCGCAATAGTAATTGCTTTTGCTTCTTTAAATAAAAGATGCCATGTACAATTGTGTCTCATTACCGATATGGAATAAACAGCAGCAGCAGCAGGCTGAAGCCGGAGTAGCCAGGTTGGCGAGTGGTGCCCGGGCGAGAGAGAGAGAGAGATGGGGAGGCAGTGGAGGCAGCATGTCAATGAGACGACTCGATGTCACTGAGCTCACCAGTCAGGACAGCCATCTGGAAAATCAAAGGCCAGCGCCATCTGCTTTACTTTCCCACTGTTTTCCCCATCTCTCTCCTTCTAACTGTCCACCGGCCCTCAAAACGGGATCTTTGTTTATACCTTCTCCAGGATTTAACTGCCATCTTCGTCAACACGGGTGATGTGGAATTTTTCAAGTCATTCTTTTGGGGCAGATTTTTGGTTTATATTTTGACCTGTGGGATTCAAGTGAACTTTTGAGTATCCTTGCGGAAAAACAAGATGACTGTATGTGTGTATTTTTAGGACTTGCGTTTTCATTGTTTAAAGACTCGCTTTTTAAGAAGCAACGTCGGTGAGACACAGATGGAAAGGTGCCCTGGTGTTCCCCCCCCCTTCTTCGGAAAGAAATCTCCTGACTCTGTAAAATGGGCAATGATGACATATGTGGATGCGGGCTTGTTCATATCTTTGTGGGGCCTTTAGGGAAATAAATATCTGAGAACATTCAGTGAAATGAAGCTCACTCAATAAATCAACCTGACACAATAAACACTTCTGGCACATGCACCCCCCCATCCTTCCCCCCTTTTCTCTCTCCGGCACCACCTACCTCTCGCCGCTACCAAATGGTGCCTCCCCAAAGGCCGGTAAATCAAATCGGCACACAAATACAGTGGGAATTTATTTGGAATGGGTTTTTGTTCTGTTTAACGCCCGATTGTTAGATGGACTGGGCCGATGATAAATCTCGAGACCGCCGCTTTACCCGTGCTCGGAGCCTGTTGCACCTCGACGCCGCGTATAAATCATAAATCCGATTGCATGAGAGAGCTTTTGCTGGCTGTTGACAGGAAAGAGAGTGGCAAATGAACAGAATATATGTCCGACGCTATTTATCTTCCCCCGGCTGCTACTGCTGCAGACCGCTGGAAGTTGCCAGAAAGTTTCGCATTGAATCTGGAGAGGTGTGGGGCGCAGAAACGTCCTGCGGTGTGATTAACGACCGCAGAGTCGTTCGCATTTGCCACAGAATGTACCTGAAACGTTGATGTACGTGTAACCATTAACGCACTATTCATTAGCTTTCCATATGGACTTTTTTGTCTCGTTAAAGGGATAGTTCACTCCAAAATGACTTGTTATAGGGTCATTCTCAACTGTAGAGTAAATATGCTGATGAATGTTTTGAACTTGAACCAGAACTGAACCCAACGTCTACGACTAAAGCTCATTTTGTGTTTCACCAAAAAAAAAAACTTTGCAAAGACTTTTGGGTGAGCGAGTGATGTCAGACTATCCCTTTAATTTGTGACCTTCTGTTGATTTGAAATCCCTTCCGCCACTTGCGTACAAGCTGAAATCCCTCCCAATCCCCCGGGCACTATTTAAACAGCAATAATATAAGCCGTATAGCAGAGAATAATTAGTTTATCAGTGTTTGCTATGGTAACACACGTGGTAACAGTCTTAAGTGATTGTGTTTTCAAATGGCAGGCCCTGCATACATTTTCTTTTATCTAGCCACGCAGTGGCTATGATTGCTCAGTGTTATAAATGGCACATACTTTGTAAGCGGAGAGAAAGACATTGTTTACAGTTGGCCCCACACCGTGAATCTGTCCAGTGTAAGGTAATCTGCAGTAATAAGCTCCATTTGTTTTGTTTAGCTCTTTAACAGAGGGCTGGGGAAGAGTGTGAGGGAGAGAGAGAGAGAGAGAAATCTCATTTCAAATCCTACTAACCTCCTTATCTCTATTTGTTCAGTTGTTTTTAATGCCACATACTGAAAGAATTTCAATAGCTGTTTTGCCAGGAAGTCATTTGTTATCCTTCAGCAGGCTTTGGTCTCCCTATTGTGTGACAGCCGCCGAGTGCTTGAGTCTTCCAGATGGAGCTAGCCAGAAAGAGACACTAGCAAACAAGCACACACTCACGTACACAACCACAGAGGAATACCTTTAGCGTTTGGTAAAGGGTGAAATGATTGTGTCATGTTTTTTAATATCTTAACTTCTTTGAATATATACGCTATATCAGTGAGAAAGTGTCAGGCCTCTTTGTTTTAACAGGTGGGACAGCTTGTCCCCTGAAAGCCCCTGTCTCTCTGTTGTTATGTGGTGGTCACATCCTAACACGACGAGGAGAGCTTTATCCTTAGGCCAGTGTCATGCTGGATTCTGCATGAAGTTGCTTCATGTGTTTGCGATGTTGTGCGCTGCTGACAGGCTTCGACGTGAAATTCACAGTCGAGGTGCACTGCTGTGAAATCATTAAACAGCCTAATGGCATGCACTTAACCAGGACTTAATTTATGGTACCCAAATGTTAAGGGAAATAATATCAAGGGGAGATGTGAGAGACGGTTATTAAAAGACATTTGGAAATACTTTGCTTCGGTTAAAGTCAATGCGAAGTCATTTTGCTACAACAGTTTAGCAAGTTTGGTACAGCAGTGCTTGAGTGTCCAGCATTATTCAAACCTGTGTAAGTGATGACAGCGCATTTAGAAAGTAAATATGGATTTCATGTATTTTTTTTTTTTTTTTTTGTGCTTTGGAAGTTCAGAACATGACACACTATGCATGTGCTGTGAAAATATTTTGGGGCTCAGTAAGGTAAAAAAAATTAGGTAAATAAAGCTTCATTTATTTAAACAAAAATACAGTAAACCGTAATATTGTGAAATTATTATTACATATTATTATTATTTTAATGTATTTAAAAAATATCATATTACTGTGATGGCAAAGCTGAATTTTCTGCAGCCATTACTCCAGTCTTTTGTCACATGATCCGTAAGAAATCATTATGATTTGCAGATTTGGTGACATTTCACATTATTATCTATTCTCATTATAATTATTATTATTATAATTTTTTCCAAGTGCTCTGCCGCTTTGCTATCGTGAATTACTGTAGCTTCCACTTGTTAACATTAGTTGACCACATTAGTTAACTTAAACAAACAATGGAAAATATTTCTAAAGCATTTATTAATTGTACTTAATCTCGAACATTTACTTATACATTATTGCATCATACGTTGTTTCTATTAATGATATTTAATGGACCCGAGCTAACATAGCTCTTTGTTAGTTAATGCATTAAATATTTAACAAATAGAAGTTTTCCTGTGAATTATTCTTTTACATGACTCCCTAGAAAGGTGCCAAAATCAGCATTCAAAATAAGATGCTCATTTTATGGCTGCCCATGTGGGAGATGTTTTACATGTACCTTTGCGGTGGGATTCTTGCAGCAACATGCATGGAAAAACAAAGAGACTGAGATGATTAGAGGCTTTTTTGTGTGTGTGTGTTTCAACAGGACACTGCTTTATTATGTTTCCACTAACTCTCCCTTTTTTCTGTCTCCCTTGCATGGTATCTTGGGCATCCCTGTGTGACGACACTCCCAACACAGGTTAGTGAATTTCAGTAATTTCAAATCTATTATGAATAAATCCTTTCCGTCCAGAGAGACAAACTAAACAAAATTTCAAAGTAGGACATTTCAAGTTAAATTACAAAGATAAAACACACATTGGCAATAACGCATCTACTGACTGCAGACCCCCCTGTATTATCTAAATGCTGAAGCTCTAATAAGGTCAGTCTAATGTTTGGCTGTAATAAGCATAACAGTGGCTGGGATATGACTGATTCACAGCGGACCTCCAGGTTCCATTCGTAACTTAATGGAGCTGTGCTTTAATTTGACCAGGCTCTTGATTGACAGCTGCTCACGATATCTCGCCGGTAACCCTTGACAATGGACATTAGCGTAGGATTAAAGCAAGGTGTTAAAGTGTATTAAAAAATTAAGTCGATTTCCTTTCTGTTCGCTCATTTCCCCCTCAGACAGCATTAAAATTCCTCTACAGTTCGTTTTTATAAGACGATAGCACCGGGTCTCGCATTGCTCTTTTGAAGAAAACCGAACGACTAAATATACAGGGGTATTGTTAAAAAGAAAAAGACGAGAAGAAAACGTCGTCCTTCATTGAATAAAGCGTACAAATATTATATGACTTGTGTGCAGGGGAATTATCTGCAGAACACTGGGCTTTACCTGTCAAAATGAATCTGATCATATCTCAGATGGGTTCATATTGCAGGCTGGTACACGTATGAAAGCGCAGCCCCCCCTCTCAGAGAGCTTTATCTGTCAAAAAGGCTCAGCTTGAACCTCTTAATTTGCACCGAACTGCAAGCCTGCACTTTGTTTATTGTATTATTTCACGGTGCTGTAAATAGACATAAATCTCTGGTAAGAAATATTGTTCAGCCAGACACCAAAGCTTCCCACTTAACAGAAAGCGAGCATTACTTATTTGATTCTGTTTCCTTCATTTATGGATTCGTGAAGAGTCTGGTTTGAAGACAATGAGCTAACAAAAGATTGTTTTAACAGCTGTGCGTCTTTGATTACACGCTTCTTTGAAGTATCACTTTAAGTTTGCCTTTGAACTTGGATAGAGATCAGAAATGAATTGGGCTGCTTTTTGATGTAAAAGGAGGGATTTGATTGTTGAAATGTTCATAAACTGTTTCCAACCGTTTGCAGTTCGGTGTTGGTTTTCAAAGGGCATGAGGGGAGAGATACTCCTCTTCAGGCATGTGATCAAAAAAGATACACTGTTGTCTCTCCTGTAGAGCAACTGGAGGAGAAACAATGTTGTGTTTTTCTTTAAAAGCGACTGTGGATTTCCGTTGCTTTTGGAAGGTCAAAAATCCCTTTTAAACCCTTTATAATATTTTACATCTTTCTTCGCAGTTGTTTTTCTTTTCTTTTTTTGCAGATGTTCAAGACTGTTTAAATATATTAATTGATAATCACATTTAAAATGTCATGTATTGGGTTGTATATTAATGCTATTATAAGTCATTTTGCATTAATCTAAGTTTCTAAGTCATTTGGAAGTTTCTTCTCAAAAACCTTTACAATCCAGTAATATGTGGAGAAAGGTTAAAACTAAGTTCCCTGTTTTTAAGGAGTTGGATAGAGCATTACTTAAATTGATAGTCCACCCCATAATGAAAACTTTTGTCACTCTGTCTCTTCGTGTCAAAAGAAGATATATTGAAGAATATTAGAAACCAAACGACACTGGAAATGGTTAACTTCTGTTGTATGGATTGCACAGATGCATTGTTTGAAATATCTCTTCTTTTATGTTCCACAGAAATCCTAATATGGCTGTTGTGTTAATGATGTCAGATTACATTAATGTAATAAAAAAAATTTTTTTATGGCAAAAGGGTTTAGTTCATGTGGTGTTGCTGTTATTTCTACCTTAATGACACAGAACAGGTCAGATGGAGGTGATAAACTCAATCCCGGGAGAGAGTTTTTCTTTTCTTTTGTGTGTGAATGTGGGGAAACAACTGGCATTATTCCAGCGCCTGTCCGGATGCATTAAAGGCTATGTGAAAACCAATGCCAATGCGCAACAACAAAACATTTTAAATTAAATATATGTACACGTAAGTTTTAATTAATATTTCATTCCATCTATCTCTAGTAGTTTTCTGGTCTGAACGATCATCTCTTGAAAAGACGCAAGGTCTGCGTATTTATAATTGTCAGATTTTTTTCTCCCCCATGAAAATTACAACCTCGACTTGTAAAAAAAAAAAAAAAAAAAAAGCAGAAACAAAGTTAGAGTACATGGCCTATATCTGTCAAAGACATTAAAAGACAGTGCATAACTCTTGATTTATATTCGTCCGGGGAAAAAAAACGCAATTTTTCTGTATATTTCATTGAGTCAAGGACAAAGAAATGGATGGCCCCAGCTCACCAAATGACCCACATAACAGAATACATGCAATTCATGATCTACTTAAACAACGTGATAAATGCAAATACTGTCACATCGCCCCTAATCCCTGCACTATTACGCTCAAATCTCGCATTTCACTTTTGTTTCCTTTCTTTTTCACCCTGCTGTTTTTGATACAAACACACTTGGCTTTTTTCCCAAGGACTCTGATATGAATGTTTTGGGAAGGGAAGGGAGAGAAAATTTAGATATTTTTACATGATGTCCTACATTTTGTCAGCTAAAATGGGGATATTGCCTGAGCGAGAGTGAGGCATGTTCTTCAGTTGTCAAAAGGCAGTAAGTAATGATTAAAATAGCAGTGTGAAACGCTGGGAGATTAAAGTGATGCTAATGATAAGTGAGAGAAGAAAAGGGCAAGCTATATTTTAATTCCTAGGAGAATGGTTAATGACTTCTATTGCCTGAGATTAAACTAAACCTGTCTCATCAGCTTTTTTCTGCTCGCAGAGGAAAAAAAGGGCCCCGTGCACTTTAATTTATTAAACTCTTTTAAGGAAGCACATTGATCTACATAGGTTAAACTTTCAAAATTTGGGCAGCACGTTCCATAAAGCTGTCTGCAGGAGCAGGGGCAGTGGAGTAGCTCAAGGCACCGCCATAAAGAATTCATTATCTATGAACTGCCACATTTAATCAGAAAATATCAATTATTTAAAGGGGAAGGCTTGCTTCTGTTTAGCGCCGAAGGATTTTGAGACGGGCCAGATTAAAGTGACAACCGCAGACAATGCGCTGTGTGAATTTCCACTGTAACACAAGCCCTCGTTTTAGGTATATTCGCCACGGCGTGTCAAAGCCCGAGCTCGCCTACTGTATTCACGCCTGTGATTACAATTACATCAATAATGCAGAGGTGTACTGCAAGTAAAATATTTATCTGCCTTTTTCAGCCTTTCTCGATTGACTAAGACATACGCTGTAAAAATGTAACCATGACATTAAAACACAACCTCCCGTGACCTGCGTAATGAAACGTGTGTGTTTTTGTTGACACGGCATTACGCGTTCCGACAGACTTTATTAATCTGTGGTTTTGAGCGAACCTTTTGGCATGTTCCTGGTGAAGATAGGAGGCGGTGACACACATTTTTGATGCTAATTAGCATGCATTCCGATCCACTGAACCTGGCATAACAGCCCGATCCTTGCAGCCGCTAGACTTTCTCAGCACCGGCGTGATAGAAGTCATTGAACATTCTGCTGACAGCAGATTATTTTTGTTTTTATACAGATGTCAGGCTTGAGTTGCTGGTGTTTTCCACTGTGGCCAGAGGGCCCAGGATCCCTTGCACTGTAATGGGAGCAAATGATTATTCTTTTATCTGGAAAACGTAAAAAAGGAGCTGGTTTAGTTCACCCAATTCTGTCGTCATTTACTTACCTTCATGGCCAGACACAAAAAAAGATATTTATAAGAATGTATCTGTGTTAAGAACAGGTTTGGTGATAAAAATGATAACAGAATTAGCATTTTTGGGTAAACTATCCTTTAAGAAAGGTACTCTCCTCAAATACAGCATGTTGCTCTCAAACAAGGATCCCTTTTTGCTGTTGAAAAGTGACACAGCTTATTTTTATGCCGATTTAGCTCAAGGTTAGTTTTAGACTTAACTATAGAACAACTGATATATGGAATCCCTTTCGGGTTTGCAGGAATACAAAGTGCTTTTCACAACACCACAGCTCGAGATTCAACAATAATGCTTACCATGCGGCAAATCAATAGTGTCAATTGCCAAAGCTGCTATGCAGAATTTGATACCAAGGACTTGTGATGACGTTCACTGCCGGGTCAATAGCCATGCGATCCTTTTTTCGTTTTCGAATACATAATGCCTTTCATTGTTAAGAAAGACTGTGACACGGTGCCATTACAATTGATTGCTTCAGTGCATGCAAGAATAACCCAATAAATCACCCTTGCCAATAACGCTTGAGCTTTGCCGTACGTCTGATCAGGTGTGGCATTGCGACGAAGTGTCATTTAACCATGTTTAGTTGTACTTTCTTATCGAGTTTGCATTCAAAGTGGCGACTAATTATAATTTGTTTGCCTGACTATAAAAATAAAGAAATCCTGCCCAGCTCTCTGTAAAAATGCATTAAGAAATCACATTAATAATGCACATATTTTTCTCACATATTTATAGCTTTCCCCCAGACACCAACATGTCACAGTTGTTGTTAGATCCCTATTGGTTTCAATTAAAACCTCGCTGAAGCAATAAAAATAGGCAATTAAATTGGAGCAAGCACTTCAGAGGTAGGAATGGGCTGATTAAATTAACCTTGAACTGCAATTAGGGTTAAAAATAAAGCTATATATGTATTTGTCATGAGCAACAATATTAATCCAATGTTTGCTCTGAAAGTGTTAATTACAGCAGTTGCTTGGGATTTAAAGTGGTAACTTTGCTTAATTTCATGACTTTGTACTTTGTTTCAATACTTTAGTGTTAATGAACACTAACATGAACCTGCACTAAGTAGCTTCTTTGATTGAGTGTCGGCCATATGGCCTGTCCGACTTCCTCTTATACGGAGAGAATGACCTCAGCCTTGATATAAATGAGCTTTCGCGGGACGGCTCGGCCTTTGACTGTGACACTAATGGAATGCTTGTGCTCACGGGCTTTTACACGCTTAGGTAAAAAGGCATTTGGTAGTGGATCCTAACACATGTTAGCTTAAGTGAAAACATTTATTTCTGGAGCAATGCACTCGCTGTCATTCCAGCTGCAGCTCTTGTGTGCTCGTGTGTCTCATTATCTTGCACTTTAAATCAACATGTACCTCCCACCCCCGGCCTGATGCCGCAGCGGTCCCAGGCCCTGGGCCTCTGTTGCATTTTCCGACTGTCGTTGTCTTCATCTCTTTTTAAAGTGAAAAATATTCCTGTTGCCGTCCCTGTGCCGCTTTTCTCTTCTATTTTAAATCGGTTCTGTGATTCTTTTAGAAACACCCATAGAATCCCATGATCTTTCCTGTAGCTATGTTGCTTCTGTCGCTACCTAGAGGCCGTACGTTTTTTTTAGCAACCCGTGAAGCTGATTAATTTTACTCGTCGTCAAAAATGTGTTGTGGCATCTTCTAGACTATTGTCATTCTCTCTTTTTTTTCATTTTTCTGTCTCTTTCTTTCAGTCTCTCTCTCTCCTCTGCCCTGGCCACCCGCCTCCTCCTCCCTCAGCGCCCTTGGCAAATGAAAGGTCAAAGACGCTGCAGTGATTAATGAGCACCAAGCGCCAGGATCCCTCTGTCATTTCCCCCCCTTGTGTTTTTAGTCAGGCCGCTAATTCCTCCAAGACAGCTCAGGCTTTATTGGCCGATGGGAATGACACGGTGTCTATGGAGGTTTTTTGACTGAGCCGCTCTTACTGTTTGGTTTAGCGAGAAAAAGAAAACAGTCTGAAGGCACTCAGTCCCCATGAAAAACCTGCTTGAAAAATGTTTTCATCAGCTAAAATGTTTTTGGGGTTGAGTGTGGCTCGTTTCTCTTCTGTTTTGTTTGCTCTAGAAACAAAAAGCCCACTCAGACACTAAGTTTTTTTACATTTTTTTTCCACCAAACAGAAGTGGCCGTCAGTCGTCTCTCTCCACTTCGTGGATGACACTTCAGCGGTGCACACCGAGTGTTTATTTGAAAAAGTAATGAAATATTTACTCCCTATTGCGGGTAGGATTAGCAGTGGTAATTGACTGCAGCAAAAACCCAGTCTGTGTGAAAGCGACCGAGAGAGCGCGAGCGAGAACGAGGGCCCCTTGTGTTTGAATGCCCATCCTTAGCGCACAATGGTCCTGTTAGTGAGGCTGTATTTCGCTCTGTCACTCTCTCTCCACATGTTGCTTTTTCTTTGAGAGATAAGTGGCCCTAATGCTGAACAAATAGTGGAAATCAGAAGCCACTGAGAATCATTCGGCACCGGTTTTCCCATGGCACCCAAATAGACGCCCGGTCTCATGGAGAAAAGGAGCGCGAGAGGGGGAGATAAAGGGAGGGGGGAGAAAAACCTCTCAGATGAGCGCGAAACAGTTTTGTCACCGCAAGCAAATCCAATTGAAAAGTCCCCTGGACTGCAAAGAACCGGAGTTGTCAGATCGGGCCAGAGCACTGAAAAGATCCAGGAGTCCTAAATTGGCATCAGGTGTGGGGCTTCTCTCTGTGGTGATGGGCTCCCACATTGTGTCAGCTAGACATTTGGCCATTTCCAAATATAATGGGAGAAATTAATGCAAATGAGCGGCTGGAATGAAATGTATTTAAATGCAGATTGAAAGAGCCTCTGCGTTCTGCCTGATAACAAGTTGCTTTAGGAGAAGGGCCACATTGTGTTGGCTCATCTCACCCCCTACTGTTTCCATCCCCAAACCAGTGTGTCCCTTTTTTCTCTGGTCGTTTGTGTCTCATAACAGGCCATTGTTCAGTGGGTAAACTCGCTCTCTAAACTATTTACATTGCTCATTTATTTGAATTTCAGATGTAGCCGGGCCTTTGGTTTCCAGCCGGTTCGAAAACGTTAATTGCACAAGGACTTGAGAGAGAAAAAGCTGGATCATTTATAATAATGTTGCTGTTGACCATAACCTCATTAGAACCTGCGACGGCATGTATTTCACAAACAAGTTCCTGGCCGACTCCTCGCCTGTGGCTAAACCGTGTCTTAAAACATCATCTTCCTCACTTTAAAGAGCTCTTGTTTCAGGGCCTCACACTCTGTGTCTGCGGCCGTTATTAGAAGAGCCTGGAACACATCAGTTTCAAAGAAAATGTTAAAATCGGAGCAGTTCAATAAAAGGGCACTTTTGTTTATCTGTTTGGACAGTGCGGCTGCCAGACTGCGTCTGCGTCCAAAAGAACAGGATATGATTTGGATGTAAATGCAGATTGCAACTTTTAATCTTTAAATGGTGAGTTTGCGCAGGAATGAAAATTCTGTCATCGTTTACTTACACTCGTGTAGACTTAAGACTTAAGACTTTCTTTCTTTCTTCATGATGAAATTGGACCCCACTGATTTTCATTTTTAAAAGTATTCTTTTGTGAAGGTGAGTAAATGACAGAACCTAATTTTTTAGTAATTTATCCCTTAAGAAAATTTCAACCTATGCAATAATGCTGAGAAAAACATTCATCCGGCATATGCAAAGACTGCTATTCAAAAAAAAGGAAAACTTTACAGATGCAATTTACATGCAATTAATTTTAGTTAATTGGATACACTGACTTCATTTATCATGCATATTTATGTCAAGCAGCTTGTGTTTTTCCCTGATTATTAGCCGATAAGGAGAAACATGGGCATTTGACTCTTATCTATCTTCTTAACATTATCTGCTGTATAAAGAGACAGCCGCCCTTACTGGCGTGCAGCGCTGCTGTTTAGTGTGTGTAGTGCACCGAGAGGGATGGTCAGGTTTGATGAGAGTCCAGGCCAGAGCAGGAAACCGCTGTGTCCAGAAGGTCCGGGCCTGTGATTAATGTGATAGATAATGTGCTGGGGAAATGAGTAAACACTCCCTCGCTGCCTAGCTTTGTGCTTCATCGGGTTGATGACAAGGGCAGCGCAAGGTGAGAATTTAACAGGCCTGCTGGAAGAAAAGAGGGAAAAAAGGAGAGAGATTCAAAGGAGTGAACCATGACAGACTTGGGGAGAGAGAGAGAGAACGAAAGGGAGAGAGTGGGAGTCGGCTGCTTTGCTAATAAAGCGGGCTGACAAAAGTGGAAGTTTTTCAGGAGAGGAATAATTAAAAGTGCTCAGGGGACTGCAGTTTTAATTTCACATGTAAAGGGCTAAAGATTTCATTTATAGGCACGCTGAGTAGCGAGAAGGTTAATAAGATGAACAAAGCGTGCATTGTGAGAACATACACTCGGAGCAAGGCTGCTGGACTTTCACCTAACACGTTTTTAATTATCTTTCTTTACATATTTCTCGCAAGACGGGGAAAAAGAATAGATTAACTGATTGACAGCGCTGGTGACCAATTGCTGATGGTGTAAAAGGCTCAAGTGTCTTGTTAAACATCAGCAACAAGGTACAAAAGTCCTACGTTTTACATCTCAGTTTGTCTTGGAGCAATTAGATGAGCTTGCAAACTTTGGTATAAGTGTGTTAAATTTTTTTCTAAATTAAAAAAGAAATCTATATAGAATATTATAATAAAATGATTAGCCGCTGTTTGACCTCACAATCTGCTCTATCCTAAAGCTGCTGTACATTATTTCCAAATCCAGCCTGACCACAAATGAAGTTCAGTACTCCATCTGATTAAACCCTGATGAAACAAAGGGAAAATTATATATTGTCTGATGCACAACTTTTTTTATTTGTGGTCTGAGCCCCACATCAGACAGTCTAGGTTTCGTTCCTCCCCGGAATATCCCGGGCTGGCCGAGATCATTCTGTCAGTCAGCAGTGGATCATGGGAATGAGTGATCGCAGCAGCGAAATCCTCCAAATCCTTCCCCCGCCGGCCTGTCACGCGCTCCACTCTGGGCCTGACACTTCTCTATTATATGTTTATCAGTCTCTAATGAAATGCTGACAAGTTTCGGCGCACAACGGATACTGTGTTCCATTAATAGTATTTAACGAACCTTGAGCTCTCACAATGGCTGGGCCCTATTGCCGGTGACAGCTAAGGGGCCCCTCAGCTGCTCCCCAGTGAGAGAAGATATTATGCATTATGAACATTTGCAATCCCCCTTTTTGCCCCCCAGACCATCTTACTTGTCTTGCTGATGGGAGTGAGAGCGAGACAGTCCATTGCAATATGGTCAGTGGTGTCTAGTTAGAATGGAACCCATGCTGTTGTGAATTTTACGAATCCTAGTATGTGGCGCTGAGATGAATAATGAGGGAGGAAATCATTTGTCAGTTTTCTTTTTTTATTATTCAAATTTGTATGATATCTTTAGTTTGCTACCTTTTTTTTTAACTGAACGAGTGAGTTTTAACTAGATAAGCGTCACTCAGAGTAAAACTGATTAGCGTTTAAACACTAATTATAGATTAGTACCTAGTTATTGATTGTAGTTCACCTCTGGAAAACCGGTGGGTCGTTTTGAAGAGTAGGGGAAAAATGCTCAATGTTAACATTAAAATGTTCTTCTTCATTTGATGACTTGGACAATTTACAAGTCAAATACAAGCCCCATAGAAATTTAAATTAGAATCACAGGAAGAGAAATCAATCACAGGTAATGCATTCTGGGAAATGTAGTGCTCTCAGGCCTGTCAAAATTTTATTCAGAAACTCTCTCATTTAAGTAAAAAACACAACAACAGTCAAATAAACTTTAAGTTTCAGTTAATTTCAGTTCTACTTCCTTATTTAATTTGAATTGTATGTATCCTGTTTGCTTAGTTTAAATGAGCAGTGGTGCACAAACGTGATAGCAATAGCAAAATAAAGACTTAATACAAAATAAAAAAGACAAAATAATAGACTTATTATTGTCCAAGGCTGTGTTAACATTCAAAACTGTCACTGAAGAGAGCTGAATTACCCAAGTGCTAACATGGGCCTCTTCCTTAAAACCACCGCCGACCTTCATAGTCTTCTTCTTGTAGTATCTTGTAATCTCTACAACATTATTCTTTAAAGCCATTATCAGCCCGTGAGAGAGACTTCTCCTCTCGTGAATAATTGGACCCTAGCACCTCGCCATACTTTATTTCTGTTTAAGTAACCTTGTCCACGGAAGTCACTTAAAACGTTAGCGCATCATGCTTATTCTTAGCAGATGCCCGTTCGACCCACAGAGTGATTAGTTTCCACGGACGTCCGTGAATATGCGAGGTGCGGAGTATGAGACGTGCGTGAAATATCTGCAAGGGCCTGGCACGAGAGTAGAGAGCATAGATGTTCCTCATCTGTAATACACTGTGTAGACTAATATCTGCTGCTTTTTCTTATATTGCAGTGCGATATTGATCTGCTAAAATTGTACCATATTGGAGCTGTCTGTTGTGATATTCATCATTCTGTCATGCCCCCTCCCCCCACTCCTGTAGCGACGAGTTATTAGAGGCAGCGGTTTGAAGAGGTTGAAGGCTTTAGTCGCAGAGATGTTGCAAACAATTCATCATAAAACCGAGAGAGAGATAGCAGAAAGGGACAGAAAAAAAAAAATCTCGCTTAAGATTTATGTGGACCAGGGCCATGCATTAAGAATTACATCATCAAGTGGTGTGAAGACTTCGCACGATGTGCTGAGTCGGACTGTTTGCTCTCACACTGAGCCTAAATGGACTTTTCTTACCTCCTCATGAAGCTTTTTAATGGAATCGCAAGCTTCGAGGAATAAAGAGAGTGATTTAGTTAGCGTTGTGGAGGCTGGGTCACGGGCCCTGATAAAGCTTGTCTGAAGTAATTGTCATTCTGTGGGTTTAACGACACGGGCCTTGCCTCGCTGCCATTACGCCACATTTGGCAGTTGATGGCAATCAGACAGCAAGGATGAAAGTAAACTTGTACGTGCCACATTCGATTTGTCTCCTGACTGGGTGGGGCGCTTTTCCCTCCAACTGTCTTAAAAGGTTCTGGTTGTTTGCTCTCCGCACGCAGTCGGTGATTCGTCCTGAAGGATCAAAGAGACGCAGACGGATGCAGCTGACATGCGTTTAGCAGCCGGGCCTTGATTCTTTTTAGCAGGGACAAATCGAGGGATTGTGTTAGCAGAAAGCGTTTTTTTTTGTGTGGTGTCAATTGTTGTGTTTTCACAGTTAACTGCATTCAAATGAAATTGATCAGGATCCGGGAGTCACAGAGGATGATTCGTTCTGCATAAACAGTATCTAAAAGCTCAAGAGGAGGAGGAGGAGGACGGGGCGGATCGCAACCCCTGTCTCTCCACGCAGACTCGCTGCGCCGTTGTGTAAACATCGCTCTTCCTCTCCCAACACAGATCACTTCTGGACTCCCTGGAATATTTACATTTCATTAATTATTAAGAAAGCAGAAAGAGTATAAACAGTGGATCACTTTTGTTTAATGTTTCACACAGGATACCGATTCCACAGTCCAATTAATGTTAATCATTAAGGACTTCCTGTTTAGTCCTGACGTTAAGTTTGTTTGTCCCTGAGAGGATACAGACCTCACATCCTACATCTTGCTCAATATCAGTTATTTGCTCACGTTATAATTATCATCGTGGCTTGTTTTAGTTGCGGCCGACTGAATTAATGACTTTGGAAAGTCAGTGGGCGACGGAAATGTCAAAGAATGAACAGAAACACAGAGGCTGTCATTTGCTAATCGTGTAATGCAAAACATGGGTGTTTATGAAACACAATTGCATGTAATGTGGGACAAGCGTACTCTTAAAAAAAAAAAAAAAAAGAAGCCTCTAGACTTATAATTGTGTGTGTGCTTGCGAGTGTGTTCGTGTGGCACGCTGCCTTAATCGTATTGATTCTGAAATCATATTTGCCAAATTAATATGCATCAGTCTGAGTGCTATTGTTTTGTGGCCTCTTAATTGCTTCCTCTTGTTAATATTAAAAGCACATTAAAGTCTTAACTATTGGCTTTATCTGAAGTTACTTTCGACGACAATTTCATAAGACAATGGGATGGATTAATAAACTGCGGCTTGATCTCTGTTATCAAGCTCTTTTGCTATTGGGAACCAATTAAGTACCCTTCAAGATGACTTTCACTTGCTGCACTGGTCTGTTCCTCTGCCAGAATTTGGGATTAATTGGGAATTAATATCCTCACTAGAACAAGTTCGCTTTGTTTGCTTTGTCTGACTTTAACAATCGGCGCTGAGGTTATCCCAACCTGTTCGTCAAACGCACCCCCCCCCTCCTCCTCCTCCTCCTCTCCGAGATTGATACGTACACGTCCCAGATCCCTTCGAGCTGAAAATATGGGCCATTAAGAGAGAATAGTCGACAATGATTTGGTTCTCCACGTAGAATTTTTTCGAGCTTTATTAGCCATGCATATTAATGACTCAATTAATTCTATTCATCCTCGCAAGTCATCTGTTTGTTTTCGCCTGACCTTTTATCTTAGAAGTATTCACGCTCAGCTTGGTTTAAGCACTTCCTCCACGGCGGCATTCTCCCACAGTGGCCGAGCGCCTCTTCGAAGAGGGAGTCGCTAATGTGTTCGCCGAAACCTCCCTCTGTCAGAAAGCGCGGTGGATGTAAATGTGACAGGAAATATGCTATTATTACACTCCGAGCCGTTCGTCTGACATCCCACCAAATAAAATTACAGCATTTCCCCCTTCTCCCTCCCTCCCGACTCCATCTGCTTGTAAAACACCTCTCTCTCTCTCTATCTCTCTTTCTTTTTTTTTTTTTTATTTACGAAGATCGCCGTAAACAGGCATGTGATGCGGAGGAGACCGGGTTTGGATTCTTGCCCTGCGTTACATCTATCTCCCATTCAAAGTTAGTGGTGAGGACAGGACATATAATTGAAAACTGCAGCTGGACTGTGTACAATCTTGTAAAAGGATGCCTTGGAAATTAGATTAATCAAGAGGCAGACATTGTGGGGAAAGTTTGTTTCGAATGCCTGACAGTATCGCTCTTTCTCTCATTTCAAATGCTGGCAGGGCAGCAGGCAGCTCCAAGGGAAATGTGCTCCTTTCATACTTGAGTAATTGATGAATTGTATGCAATATGCAAATGAGAATCCATAAATCTTATGAATGACAGCTTAATTTATGTGAGCCTTAATGAATGCAGGATTAGATTTTAATTAAATATCCTCAAAGGCACCCTGACTAGTAAGTTTTTAAAGCCTTGTTTTGAAGACTTGTTTCATATGCGTCGCAGTTCTGCATGGTAAAGGGAGATCACTGAGAGCATTTCCTCACCGTTCTGAAGATAAGCGCAGCTCTGTTTTGTTAACCAAAGGGACTGAAATTAATAAATATTCCGATGGAAATCATATCTAGCCATCTCATTTTAACTTTCCTGGAACTGTTCATTTTAATACATTTGATTAACTGCATTTACTTTTTTCCCTCTCTCTGCCGTATCTGATCTATAACATTTTATGCAGTGTCTTTTTAATTAAGAGAATCGTCCATTAGGCACGGAAAAGTCAACCAATTAGGCATTCTACATCAGTTCCCAGGATGTACAGGCCTGCTGCTCCTTATTAGTGCTAATAGTACTGATACAAAACAATTTTAAGCTTCACAATTATAGTATGCAATTAAGAAATCGGCTTTTTGTCATTAATGATGCATTAAAATAATCAGCAGTTTATCTTCCTTTCAGATCTTTTTTTCTCCTTTAAGATCTCCACTACAATATTATATTTTCAGTTGCAATCTCAGGGAAAAAAAAAAGTAATTTGCAGGACAAATGCATGAATATTACAGTGGGGGAAAAAATCCAGAAGAATGCTAATTTGCATGGAATTTAGATAGGACGTAAAAAAAAAATATATATATATTATTATTTTTTAAGTTAAAGCAATATAAAAAACAACACTTATAAACCTGAAAAAACACACAGTCATTACTTAGAAATTTGTAGTAATTGTACATAGTCTGGCACGAATAGCGTTTTGGTCAAGAAGAACCGTTTTTCTGCATATAAATATACACAGTATAACGGCTGAGTAATGTCTTCTTAAATGTTTTTGCAAACTACAATTGATTGTGCAGGTTTCGTCACAAAAATAGACAAACGCATTATGCTGATGGTTTTTTATATATATATATATATATATATATATATATATATATATATATATTTCTA
>JAUMHP010000057.1:11776835-11796586 GCA_032361065.1 Enteromius trimaculatus
TTAAAGCAATTTAATAACAAACAATACATTAGGTTTTTAGTATTTAAAATACAATAAAATTAAATAAAATAAAGCCACATGGGCTTTTGACATTTGAGGGATAATACAGTACAAATAAATTTTGGCAAATGCCTTAATAGAACTATATGTAAAGAAAACATATAGCTGTGTAATGTGTGTTTTATTAATACAAATAGGAATGAAGATTCATTTAAACTACTAGTTTTTAATCAATTAACCAAAATGAGCAGTTTAAATTGAATCAGGGAAATTAACTTAGATCTATAGTTTATAGACGTTCTCTTCAGGAAGCATACTGTACCTGGCAAAATGATCCTGCGATCATAATATTCATGATGTTGCTTAAACTAAATCGCCACAAATATAGTATGGAAATGTGATATATTGCCCAGAAGTCTGCTGAGTGAAAAACCAGCCTGCAGCTAAACGATAAAACCACGTTGTTCACTTCCTAGCCACATCTGAGTCACAGCGGCAGAAATCAGGGCACTGATTCATTCCTTATTACTCGCTGACTGAGTCCCACCATAGGCATTTAACACCACAGATAGCCAGTTTCTTCAAAGCCGCCTCACCTGTGTCAGTTTACATTGTTGAATGCTGTTTCGTCTGGCCTTAAACATCAGCAGGGCTCTTCACGGGAAGGCAGGAAGCATTAGTAATAGCTCTGAGACCGCGATGAGAACCAGGGCTGAGTTTAGAGAGACACGCGGCCTCTCCTGGGCATTCGTTTCTGAGTGCCTCTATTAGTGTGTTGTGCTCCTGGGAAGCAGGTGACAGATAAGTGGAGAGCGTCACACATTTTAATAGAATTTCAAAAAGATAACTCGATAATCACTTACTTTTTTAATGAAGTCGAATTGCTTGTTTTAATTCCGGTTGCATCGACAGTTAAGCATCAGCATAAAATTGAATATGCATGATTTTGGGAGGGGGGGGATGTCGGGTGTAAAAATGTGCAAAGCGCTGGTGTACACAAATGCCTACAACTGCAGAAACAGATTTCAAAATGGGAATTGATTAAACATTATTTCTGTAATGATCCGTATCATGCTCTATCATCTCTGAAAAGCAGCACAGCTCCACGTTACTGCAGTGAGCCAACACACTATGTAGTGTGCTCATGCAGATATTTGTGGGGACTAAATGAAATAAATAAGTAACCGGTTTACTTGTCGAGCCTCATCAACATTAAAGCTTGTTCTTCATTAATTGGATGAATTAATTTGGAGCTGTTTGATTCGCTTGTGAGACGTGGTGCGTTGCCCGTCCCTCTTTAATAATCTCTGTCAGGTTGCATTTATAAGTGGAATTGAGTGACCTTTGGAGGCAAAGATAGGGATGAAGAGATCTGCGCAATTTGAAAAGACAATGTCACATGGTGTAAATGCGATACATGTAATAAATGACATTCAACCTTTCACACACGATAAGCCTCTGCGGTTCATAATGTGAAAGATGCATGCACTTTGACTGCTTCGAATATTCCTCCAATAGGTCACCTCACTGCACTCAATTACGAGAGAGAAACAAAGCGGCGCGTGATGCGTAACCGGCGTTTCTTATGATGACAGAGAGGATGTGGTGCGATTGGAATATTGCCATGATTATTGCAGTGATGATAACATTGCAGCAATTAGAACATGAGAAATGAAGGCGCGGCCATTATCACTCACGGGTATCAATCATGCCTGGAGCCCCATTAACCCAAACCAGACAAGCGATCCTGCTCTGGGTCAGGCTTCCTGCCAGAACAAATCATCCCGTCGCCTCAAGTTACAGAAAGTAGCCTGCATTTAGCCTGTTTAGCACATGTACGGAATACAGGAATCTGTGCAACTCCACTTTTCTTAGTGACCCAGAGGAAATTTGAGCGGTCAAAGGTTGCTCCTTTAAAGCTTAAGGGTTCTGTTATGTTTGGTTTGTTTTACTGAATATCTTTAGAAGAAATGGAAAAGAACACCAGTAAAGAGCTACTGTAGAAAAGTAGCGTAGATATCATTTTTTTTTTTCTATTTGGAGACCTAAAAATATATTTTTAAAGTCAGTTCTCTCAGTATATTCTTTTTTATTATTATATGTACGTATAATATATATTGTTTTTTTTTGGTCTAAAATATAAAACAGTTTTATGTAAAATAATAATAGAATAACTTTTATAATTTTTTACTTAAGCAACTAGTAATTTTCACTTTCTTTTAATCTCATAGCTGTCATGAAGAAGCTATTATAATATTAATTAGATCTTAGTTTTCATTTTTGTTATTGGAAGATCTGAAAAATATTTTTAACGGTTACAGTAGTTCACTCAAAAATGAAAATGAATTCATTATTTACCCTTATGTGATATTTCAGTTTTTATTATATTTTCTGTTTTCATTTCAATTTTAAAATTCATAATTTTTGCATATGAGTATAGATTTTTTTTTTTTAATACTTTAGTAGTACATGTAGAATTAAGCAATTTAACTAATTAAAAATGAGAAATGAAAAGCCAACTGATATTTTACATTTTTATATTATTCTATTTTTATTTCAGTTAATGTTTATTTTATTTCAAATAACAAAGTCTTTTAATGGCTTTAAATTTAGTTTCATATTTAGTTTTAGCTTATAATAATAACCCAGAATCAACCCAAAAGATTATAATTTTTCCATAAAAGGGACCCCACTTATTTTTATTGTGTGCATTATACAGACATATTTCACAGAAGAAAGTAGTCATACAGTTTTGAAACACAGGAAGGGTGAGTTATGACATCATTTCCATTTTTGGGTGAGCTGTCCCTTTAAGCACATTCAATAAGACCAAAGCGGGATGACAAACATAACAAATCTCCTTTCACAAGAAATTTCAGAATCACGCAAAGATGCAGCCTCTGCAACGTGATGCTAATTTTGTAATTAGAACAGATGATGCAAGAGGCTGTCTTATCCACTGGAAAGCCTTCCCATGGACCCCTGCACTTTGTGATTGATAACGCTGTTCGATACATTTCATTTCAGAGTCCGAGTCAAATGACAACTGCCTGCCATTGACCGAAAGCAATCTTTTTAAACGGGACCCTTTGCTCAGTATCTGATGGAAATGATTCCCCCCTCCCTTCCCTCTGCCTGGGTGTCACAGTCCCTCAGGGAGGGGGGGGGTTATTGATTGGACTTGAATATATTGTACCCTCAGTGGAAACATCTGCTGGTAATGTCCTCTCCCTTCTGCTTTCCCTAAACCAGCAGTAGCTCATGGAAAGTGATACGAGACACATTTAAGCTGAAACCAATTGAATTCCAAATTGGGTGTACTTTCAGTAATATCCTGAAGCCTATTCCTGGGCATCAGGTAACTGTGTTAACCGGCTCAATTCCGCTCAATACGCAAAACATATAGCGTCTTGCTTTTATTTTATATATGTGTTTGTTTTTATTTTTATTCCAACCTGAGAAAAACCGAAATGTCTGAATCTTAGAAATGGCCAATAATAAGTATTTATTTAATTCATTTATTTATTCAAATTCATCACCGTAATAATGAAACAAATTGTGACGCTGGACAAAAAGACTTCCACCATATGCCAAGAACTGCTGCTGGGCCTTTATCCTCCTGGAGGAAGAATGATAAATAAATAAATAATAAAACAATGCTGTCTGTCTCCTCCATAATCCCTACCACATGTTTGCTTTGATGGTTGTGTGGGGGGGTCTGCGTAATTATGCTACCTCATCAAACCAGAGATGTTTTATTGCCATTATTTTTTACACTCACAAGTGTGTGATAGATGTTTTTCTTTGCCCTTTGTTTCTTTTTAAGCACTCTCACTTCAGACATTTTACACAAGCATGCAGTTTCTCTGTTCTTGTGGCTTCAAATATCGCCTGCAACGAATACTGAATCGTCTGGGGGTGTTTTCAGCGCTGCTTGATTGTTGGTGATAGTGTACAGGTCTGTTTCGTTTTTATTATCATTTTTGGAGGCATATTAACAAACTCAAGATGTTACTTTTTATGATTAGCATTAAGATTATAAACAGGAAGAAAAGACTTTAAAGTTTTTCTCAATGACACAGAAAGACCGTGGGTGGCTACTTCAAAGTGAAATACCTTCGTCTAACGGGCCTTAATGAGTTACAGCGTTTAACAGCCTTGACTAAGCCATCTGGGAAAAAGAAAACAATCTATACTATTACCAGCAAAGCAGTCTCGTTGTCTGTTTATGAAGGACCTATGCTTTTATTTCCAATAACACCTTCTCAACACAGATGGAGCGCTGCCTTTTTATGGTTGAAGGTCCTTTGTAATAGGCAGATTGTATTTATGAGTGGCCTGTATCAGGTTTACAATTAAAACATAGCGTGATATGTTATTTGAATGAGAAACCTGTGGCAAAAAGCCTCGACAGTTGTATAAAAAGCGATTATTGTTCATGGCAACAAGTGAGACCTTTTTATAACGATGGGCATCGGAAAAAATAACAATCTGCCATTCTGAAGCGCCGCATGAAAAACAATTTAAATTGTTATCCCGTTTCAACAGCTACTTCAAAAGGCAGAAGATTTTGGCTCTCAAATCAAAGGGGCGAGCAAAAGAACGTCTGTTTAGAGAAGAGCATTTACAACATACTGCTCCGTCGCGTTGCGCTCGCAAACAAAGATGGATAGGCCAGAAACAAGTCATTTAATTAGCGCTGGAACCCCCGTCTCTGACTCCGGCAGCCAATTACACATTCCAACGGCATCTGCAGGTCCTATTTCACGGGAGGAAAGCAAATCTTCCCTGGCTCGGCTTCATACAGTACATCTTTCCTCTTCCATTTAAGAGAAGGTAAATAGCAGAGATGGACAGCTTCATTAGACAGCATCTGAGGAGCAGGCAGGGCGGATTGTCGCTTAAATAGTGGGCTTTTACTGGAGGGCTAACCGGCGACCTCAGATCAATTACAGCTGACATTATTGTTTGTCGTGAGCTCTTCCAGGACAGAGGAGTAGAGGCAGAACCGGCCCGGGCTCTGCTGAAAATGTAATTTTCCTCCTCTTTTGCTTTCATTCCACAAACAATAAATCACTCAGTTGAAGAGATAATAAAGTGCCAAGTAGGAGCTGGTTTAATTTTTGTCAAGGGAAAGCTTCCTCCCTCACAGGATAATGCAGGCTTGCTAGTGCTTAGAAGGCCAGCTTTCACCAGACAATGCCTTCTTCAGTCTGTCTCTTTTTAAGGGCCGCTGGAATCAAAGTTCAGCTGTTTGACAATAGTATCTCAGTTCTTAATTCATGCAAATTGCAGCAGTTTATCCCTCTTGTATGCTAAATAAGTTCAAGCAATGACATATTCGTTTTTTATTATTATTTATTTAGATCTTATTTAAAATTGTATTATTACAATTTTAATTCTTTCAGTGACCTGAACAATGACCTAAACATCACATCCTCTGATGAACATGTTTTCAATTTCTGACTTAAAATTCATTTTTATATTTTTAAGTATCTTAAAATCTGCCCGCATAAACAGTAATAATAATGGTAAAAAATAATAGTGATTTTTTTATCTATGAATTAATTTATTTATGTATACTATTTTATTTATTTATATAGTTTTTGCCTTCCAAATTGTGAAGAATATTCTAGTTCTTTTCCATGCGTGCAATGACTATGCAGCTATTTTACAGTAATACTGTATCTGTTCTAAGTTATTTGGGAACAGTTTTAAGTTTTTGTTTTTTTCATGGTTACACCTTTTGAAACGCATTAAAGAGCACTTAACTTTTGTTCTAGAATATTAGAATTCTTTGCTTTCACCCTTCAGAGATGTTTAATGTTACTATTTTCTAACATATTCTCAGGACTCCACTGTAAGTTTGAATTGACACAAATGATCTGAATCTATATATTTTGAAATACAATTAAATTAATGGCTCCGGTGTCTTATATTTTCATTGATTTTCTCCTTTTGTAATTCAATCAATAATCTAGAGCACACATAAATAAAAAATCTTTATGAACAAGGTTAATTCCTTAATATAGTAAAATAGCCTTGACAGTGTCTCAAGTTTTTGAAAACCAAAAAAGAAGGTGAAAAAAAAAGAGCTGATGAACAATGCAACTGTTTCATCAGACATCTGGATTCTAGAGATCCACAGTTCAACGCATTTCAGTCTGTCTGAAAAGCCTTGGTGGACCTCTTTTAGCTTGTATCATGTTTTCTTATGCTTTCAATAGGCCATTATGGCTGAAACATCACTTAAGGATGGCGGAACATGAAAGGAGGTGGGACGGGGGGAAGGGGGGAGGGAGAGAGATTAGGCCCCTGAGAGCAGTCTGCTACTGTAAGCCCGCAGTCGTTCACACACGCAGAGTTCTGCTTTGTGGAACTCGGTCAACACAACAGACATCATTCACCGGCGAGCTGATAAAGGACACCTATTTAAATGACAAAAGCAAAGTCATATCAGACTTTAATACGTTTCTTCCCTCTCTTGTAAATGTTGATTTCCTGAAATCCAGTCAGATCTTCTTGAGCGAATCACAAAGGCGCTCCAGCACTCAATCCGGCTCTTGAAAGCTCTGAAAGGTAGATACGTGCATGAATGCCTCTCTCAATTTGTTTCGACGTGGCTCTGTAAGTATCCTGCAATCACACGCTGGCGCCGTGGCAGGTTTTAATTGAGTCCGGTCCTGCGAGCGGTAATTGATTCAGACTCGGCACTCGAGGAGAGACGCCTTTACAAGGTGCTGCTTGGCCTCTCGTTCTTTTAATCTCCGCCTCCTTTTTAATGTCGGGGAATGTGTTTTCCCTGTGCATCTGGTCATCTTTCTTATGGAAATGTACAATGCTTTTCTGAGGAGCGGTGACACTGAAGGGACACCCCCTTATCCACCCACCCACCATCTTTTGCTTTTATTTTTCCGATATAGACTCTCTCACAGCCCGTGGCCACTGATATTTTACACAAAAACAACTCACTGGATTATCCCTCTGTGTCTCCCATTACCTTGAGCTGGGCAAAAAGGGGAAGTGTGGGACGGAGCAGGGGCCGCCCACTCGCTTGATCGGATCCACTGCAAACACTCAAGTTGTCTTTCAAGCGCTCGAGTGCTGCCTTTGACCGCTCGAGACCGAAATTTCTCTCGGTTACTTTTGATCCTTTAGTTCAAAGTCAGGAGTGGGAGTGAGTGGGTCTTTAGTTCAGGGACACACACCAGGCTGTGACCTTATTTGTGTGCATATGTCCTTTGAAAAAGCGGGACAGCTTCCTTTCTACCCATTTAATCACTGTCTAAGAATGTAGCACAGTTCGCCTTAGTTATATGAGTTTGGCAGTACGTTCGCATGCACGATCTGGGTTTTCGTGTCAAAATACTTTGTATGTCTTAATTATTTCAATCCCGTGTAAATATCAAGTACTTGAAATGACGTTATAAATGCACTCTGTTATAAAAGTAATGGAGTTTCTGGCACAAATACTGGTAATTAGCTTGTAGGCATCTCATGATACACACTTAGTTTTAATTGGCTCGTTTTTGCTCATTTTCACTAATGCCTTTCATGTTTGCCTTATTTTTCCTCAGATATTTTTAATACATTTACTATTAATGGTGCAATATTTCCATATTTTTTTTCCTTTCCCAACATAATAAAGATTAGCTTCACAATTATTAGGTTATTATGACTGTAATCGCCATATATATTATTAACAGCGATATGTATTATTAACAACGAAAGTGAATATTTATGTTTCTAATGACCGTAATGCCTCAAAAATGCTGCATTTATTTATTTATTTATCTATCTATTTTTTTATAGTCATCGGTAGCTTTAATGTAATACAGTATCTAGTGACGATTATTATTTAATGAATATTTACTCTGTAAGCCACAGTGCTCACACAATAGGTCACATGTGAATAATTCATAACATTTTTCCTTTAAATCTTCCTCGCTTCTTCAACAGTATGCTTTCCTTTCTGTCGCACACGCATCTTCCATTTGCACACAACTTAATGCCAAAAATGATTAATTAATCAGCTACTCTCCTCTCTCATCTTCAGGCTTGGAACTGCCGTTTATGATGATGCCCCACCCCCTGATCCCTGTCAGCCTGCCTCCCGCATCCGTCACCATGGCGATGAGTCAGATGAACCACCTCAGCACCATCGCCAATATGGCCGCCGCAGCACAGGGACAGAGTGCCCCATCCCGAATGGTGACATCAGTGATTAAGGTAACCCACGGCGCCGTTCTCTCATTGTGTCGTGCACATCTCTCATCAGCCATTGAAGGAAGGTGGAGGGGGCTGGGTGGTGCGTGATCCGTGCTTTCATACGGCATTGCAGGGAGCAGTCTGTCAGACAATAGCCTGGGAAAGAAAGCAGGGAAAGGATGCAGAAAAAGGGGTGGGGGGGGAACGGTGTCTCAAAAAGAGAGAGAAGAAAAAAAGCACAGATGCTTGTGTGTCCATGGAAGTGTGTTTCTGAAAAGAGTGTGTCATGTAATGGCCGCCCTGGCTGTGTTTGTTTTTCCTGTTGGCTGTGCAGGAACGGGTCCCCGACAGTCCCTCCCCTGCCCCCTCTCTGGAAGACGGCAGGAGGCCGGGGAGCCGTCCCTCATCCCAGCGCAGCAGCAGCGTCTCCAGCTCTCCCGCGCACACGGAGAGCTCCTCCGACAGAATGCGTATGTTCACCTCATAAATCTCTCTCCCACTCTCTTTGTCTCTCAATTCCTGTCCCAAGTGTCTTCCAGTGTCTTTGCACACCGGTGCACACGCACTACTAAATACCGCACTAAAAATGCCTCTTGTTAAGAGCGTAGCACATGTGCGTCCCTCCCCGCTTTCTGTTGTTTTCAACAGATGGCAAAAAGATATTAGCTATCTTTTTTTTAATCTTTAAGTTTCAATCTGGCTCACGTTGTGCAAAGACAGACCTCAAATATTTTTATCATTAGCTGTGTCATAAAAAAAACAAAAACAATGTCCTTAATCACTTGAGAGAGTGTGTATGTATGTTTCTCGTCATCTCTGAAATACTGTATGCTGTGCTACTCTGGGAGCAGTGTTTTAGTGAGTAACTGTTTATTTGAATTCAAAACTTGAATGATACATTAAAAATATGGGATTTAAACATTTAAATGAATAATATATTTTTTTATGTCAAATAAGTAAGACATTTTTCCATATGGAATAAAACTCTAAGTTTTCTAAGACACAACTCAAATTAAATTTGTAACTTTTTAGAGGCCGATCTCACGGCAATTCGTACACATTTTAGGTGTCTAATTTGTAAGAATTCAGATGACCTCATATAAATTTGTATGATTTTTGTATGTAATATTTTACGTGTTGCACAATTTGCATGCATTTGTACTAATTACCCACATCTAACCTGGTCTCTAAACCTACCCGTTACTGGGGTCTAGACAAATCGTACAAAATCATATGAGTCATATCGTACAAATTCATACAAATTAGCCACCTCATAAAATACGTACAAACTGGATGTGAGATAGCATTGCATTTTACGCAAACTTCAGGAGTTCATACTCGTCTAGTACTGTTGTCATTGAAGCTAACCCTATTATTTAATTAGTAACATAACAGGTTCCTTTTTTTTGCCTTTATTTTCATTTAATCTTTACTAAAATTGTTATGCTTATATTACACTTTGTAGTGAAGAAGTTGTCTAAAAAAAAGATTACCAGTGGTCTCAGACTTTCAAGGGATATATTTATAAACAGACAGTTGTATTTTTTCTGTTGCCTCATCTCAGATGTTATAGAGAATTGCACTGAGAATTGCTTGCGCCAGGCAGAGTGGCAAATGTGATTTTGATTGACTGGCGCATTGATTTGGAGATGAGGTATACCACAAGTCACAAACAGTTGAAAGCCAAGGACGTATTCACCTTCTCTAGCCACTGGACAATGAGGGTCCTTTTCCTCTAGAATCATTATTTATCACTCGAGGTGTTTTGTGTTGTTGATTGAGAGCGTGTGGAGATGGAAATAATGTGTCTCTGTTTTCTCTCAAAGCTGTGCATCAGAACGGACTGTCGATGAACCAGGCGTTACTGGGTTTGTCTCCCAGCATCTTACCCGGGCCTAAAGAGGGCGATCTGGCAACTCACGACATCGGCCATGAGGCCAAGAGAATGCACCTGGAGAAAGGTCAGAGTTCAGTACATTAAACCTACAAATAACAATATTGTTTTACTTTTTGGAGATGCTTGTGAAAAACTTTTGAGTATGACAGTCCTGTGCATGTCAAGTCATGTTTTGGTTTCTGTGATTCTCAAAACATTGATATTTTTTTGGAAATGGTACTTTTTAATCTCTAAGCTTTTTTATTTTTTTGAGAAATGAAATTAATGCTTTAATTAATACAGACAAACATGCATAAAAATATCAAAAGTAAAATAAATCTTTTGTTAAGTTTTAAAAGCCTTCTCTGTTTCAAATAAATTGTTTTTTTGAACTTCCTTTTATTCAACGAATTCTAGAAAAATTATCCGCATTTCCACAAAAATATTAAGCAGCACAACTGTTCCCACCCAAAAGACTGGAGTAATGGCTACTGAAAAATCAGCTTTGCCATCAAAAGAATAATTTACATTTAAAATATCTTCACATAAGAAATGACTATCTAACAAAGGTCTGAACAGAACTAAATCAATAAACATGTGAAGAGTGTTTAGAAATGTAAACCTAAATTCAAAAAATGTAAAATTTAAGCATTGATAGTAATTCTCAGACACCTTTTTTAATGAAATTAATCCAAACAATTCTATCCAAACATGTTGAAGAAAGCTTAACAATTAACAAATGTCTATTTTTCACTATTAACTTTGATCTGGCAAAGAAAAAATGAAGTGTCTTTTCACATGCTTTGCATTAAACACAAATTGAAGCAAATAATAGATTTGAGAATTCTCTCCAGGCAGAAGGCAGGGCTGGGGAAGTGTTGGAGAGGGTGATAATGACATTAAAACCACGGTGGAAATCACTGGGCTGCACGTCCCCTGCTGGATCTGCCCGGAGAGGAGGCGCTGTGTAGGTCTCTTCCATAGACCGAGCAAGGCTGTGAATCAAAGTAATTAGCATGATTATATGAATTTACAGGTCAGACCTTAGGTGTGATGGGCGGGGGGGTGGAGATGAGGTGTTTGTGTGGGTCTTAAGGGGATTGGTGTGTGTAGTGGATGTGTTTTGTTCAGTCCTGATCTGATGTTTCTAGTGAATGATTGTGTACTGTATGTCTGGATTGACACCGCTGACATCTTGCCCTGTTTACAATAACATTATCGCAGCACATGTGATTCCCCAGAACATTTTATTCCTGTTGTTGCCCGATAGACATGTGGAGATGGATCCGTCTAATCCCCCAGCATGCCACAGTTCCACCAGCCCCTTTAGAGATATCAATTGAGTTAGATTGGTCCTGATTCTCCCCGAGTGAAAATCCACATTGTCTATTTGCATCGCCGCTGCATTATCATTCAGACGCTTGGCATGCTTAATATGTCACTCCTCTTGATTAGAATCCAAAGCTCTCTAACGTGTGCGGCAAAGGTCTCGGGCTGTGGAAAACATTTTTATAAAATAATCCATTAATGCAGAGGAGTGCAACTAAATTAGTTACCAATTTGCTGAGCATGAATTAATGAACAGAGCTTCTCCTGGCTCCCAGAGTTGTAATTTTCATAATAACCTCAGACCTTTATTTGGCAGGTTGTTTAGTTTTTTCGTTTGAAGGTTTTCATTAGTCTAATGAGGACTGTGCAAGGGCGAGCAGTCAGCACAATTTACATGAGGAAGCTATCATAATAAATGAGGCAATTTGAATAACACGCACAGGTTTATGCCGTGAGATGAGAGAGATCGTAGCGCCGGATCTGGAGGTAACCAATACATTAGACCAACTAATAACCAAAGTAATCCCAATAAAAGCCTTAAGTGAAGGGAATAAAATTAATGATAGATATATTGAACTGTAATGATATGATACATGATGCATTAGATTAATAAAATAAATGTGCCCCATTGTTAAAGAGGAGGGGCTCGTCTGGCTTGGCCTGCTTTTGTTTATGGCAGCCTTTTTAATTAGGGTTGTTCATTGGATCAGTTTGTTTAGACAAATGAGATTACATTCCAATGGTTTAATGATATTTCTCCACTTGTTTGATCTTTATGGTCGTGGCAGAGCATTAAATTAATGCTACGGCGTGCACTTTCGATTCAGATCGAAATATTACATTTGAGGTGTTGACGTCACCTGTATCTAAGCGGGCTAATGGTAGTAGATGGGTTTGGGACAGTCTTTGTGTCTTGTCCGTTTTGATAAATGCTTTATATTTAGCAAGAATGCTGTTATGAACCGGACTTTTTTAATACAACAGACATTAATATTAAATAGTTTGGATTTTAGACATTTCAATATTATGGATTTTTGTTCTCTCCAACAGAAAATAATTACGAACAAACTCAAAGCAGAATTGTTGCCTATAACAAAGCAACACACAGTAATGTTTTTTTGTTCTTAAATGAATCAGAAATGAATGAGTACATAATTAAATGGCTCGCACAATAGTTAACAAAAAGTCAAGCTCACATTTTAGACAAAACATTGCTAACATTATGCAATATTAAATTAATGATTCAAAGACTCGCTCAATTATTTTGTTCGTTGATATAAATTATGCTAAGTCAAGTAAATGATTCGATAAATCTGTGTTTTTGAAAGAATAAAGATAGTGAATGACTCAGTGTGACACTTTAAAGACAGTGACCTGTTTTGTTCTTGAATGAATCACTGTTTTTTAAAGTACTGGTTGAGTTGAACTTGTTCACCTGTCAGTGTAAGTTATGACACCACAATGCTATCACTCTAAGTTAAAAAATGAAGAGTTGTGTAAAATAATATATCATTGCTGTATGGTATCCTTTGTCTCTGTCATTTTTGGCCAGCTTTTCTCTGGCATTAGAATTTAGACAGCTTTAAATGGTGCCTCACCTTGAAGTGAAGCAAACAATTCGCTCACATTTATTATAAAGTCTGGACTAATTGAATTGCTTCACAAAGGGAATCTGTCAGAATTGTTTTTGACAAGCCTCGCTCTTGTGAAACAGCAGGTAGTTGACAAACAAGGAAATTTGAAAGGCTCTAAAGCCTTTGGCAGTAAACTCATTTTGGACATCAAACATTTAACATGGTTCCTCTCCTTGGGGGAGCCGCTCGTGAATATATCCACATATGGGCGGGAGCTGTAGCTAAGCGGCGCACAATAACAACACTAGAAGAGTAATTTATGGGATAATAACTGCAAACAGTTTATGTTGCCCAAAGGAATGGTAGAGGTTTATTTTTACCAAATGAGAGCTGCTCCCACATACATTATTCCTGTATTATTGATCATCACAGATGAGTCACATTTGATGACATTGATGATTGGCAATGTAATGTTGATGCCCTGTGGCATTTGTTTAGTTATGCTAAATTTGGTGTGTGCAAAGGATTTTCATATTGTAAAAATGCACAAGCATTTTACAGTACTTTGTTGTACCACATTTTATAATAATGCTTCAAATTGTGCTTCAAAAAGACCAAATCGTTTGGTCTCTTTCTATGAAGTCTGCATTAAGCCCCACTTCTTTTTGAGAAGTATTGCTACAAATAATCTTGATGTCTCCATTTGACAAGTCTATATGATTATTACCCTTTCCCCTTTTCGTAGTTACCATGTTATTCAAATGCACAAATGACCACATCCTCATCACAGGCATATTGTGAAACTTTGAAGTAACACCGCACCGTCACAGAGTCTCTCTATTGACAGTACATCATGACTTCGGTTATGTGGGTGATTGATGTGTACACCCCCCTCCTCTGAATTCAGCATTAAATGTGCGTGGAATAAACGGATCTGATTTGGCCAAACAGACAAGCGCAGAGATGCAGTCATATGAATAATGGAGCATGGCAGCCGCAGTATCACTCCGATAATTTGCCAGCTGGTCAGTGAATGGCGTAGCATGTGTTAGCCATTATATGATTTCATCATAAAATACCTCATCCCCAAGAACATCAAAAGGCACGAAAATAAAAGTCCTATGCTTTTAAAAACTGAAATCAAAGAGAAAAAAGTGAATCACTTAAAAAAAAAAATGTGTGGTGTAAAAAAAACATGCTTTCATTCTTTTATGGTTAGTCTGATTGCATGTAACGTTGCATTTGTGTATTGTAACTTGAAATAGATCTTGGATCTTTCAAGTTTCCTGACATCAAATTTAATAGATTTGAAGAGAGTAGGCAAATCTCCTGTTTGTTTGTTTTTTTTTTGGGGGTTTTTTTTTTTTGCGTATGGTAGAAATAGATATTGTTCTTACAGTGCAAGAATGGAAACTCATTAGATTGCTTTGCTGATGTAATTGTCTTCACAAACCCCAAGGACGGAGGCTTTATTTCATTTAGAGCGTAACGCTTCAGAAATAATCTGGCTAATTTCACTTAGCGTACTGCAGGAAATTGTACAAATCCTATAGACCTTTTGTGCAAGGTAAACAGAATGATGTTTGAAGGCATGATTATGGGAGAGGGAGATGTTTCCCACTGTATTTTGTCTGTAAATACATAAATTAAGAAAAAATATAATGGAACACAAAGCCTCAGATACAAAAAAGCTGTTATATGTATTACACTAGTAGCTGTTAAACATGCCGTAAATTAAAAGGTATTAAAATGTATTATTATAAATTACTACTTCCTTTTGATTGCTTAACAAGCATTATTTCTAATATGTTACACTGATTTCTGTTAATGCATGCAGGTGTCTGATCATTGGGTTTGTTGGAGAAAGAAAGCAGAAGCCAAAACTATTGAGCAAGGTATACAGTAGATGCATAGTTTCGAAATGTTTCTGGTCCGGCGGTTTTATGACCGCCATCTTGCATCATTATAGAGACATTGGATTTTGCTTAGCAAACATGTTACTTACTACAGACCTCCGGTTCTTTAACTCCACATCTGATCATGGTAAACTTGCGCACTCTCCTTTCATCAGACACACTTGCTTTCCAAGCATGTTTTCTATCGCCTTTTTAAGTGTCCTTGTGGTTCTGGCTTCAAAAGTGAAACGGACTGAGGCTTGTGCTGACTCGGCCGACTTTTCCTAAGACAAAAGGCTGGATCATTAGCCATGGGGATCTGAAATGTGACTTGGCAGACAATCACGGTGTATGATCAAACAACTTGTCAGTGTGTTCTGTCGAAATGAAGGAGTGCAAAAAGAAAAAAGAAAAAAACATTCAATAGAGGATCAATCAAGTTTGCGAGCAGCGAAACAAATAGTGCTGATGATGCAAACGTGGGCCGTCCCTCCAGGACACGGCGCTTCATTTGGATATTTGTTCTCCCTCATGAATGTTCCATTATGTGATACCATGGACTGCTAATCACATTCCACAAGAAAGACAGTGCTTTTAGGAATGTTGAAAAGCAAGTGGTTCTTTCTAATCTTTGAAATGCCTTAAAAGTGACAGAATGCTTTCTCCTGCCAAGATGTAAGGCTTAGATAGAGAGATAAATATGCTGTGGTCAGCTAAGAGTATCTCTCGAGCAGGGAGGCAAATTTAATAATGTATTATCATTCACTAGAGAAGGTGAAATCTCCTTGTCCATCACAACACGCCAGGGCTGTTTTATGTTACCCTTCATTTCAAAGGGAGCAATGTGCTGCAGAGACACCTGCTCTGATAAAAAGAAAAGATGCAGCTCTAGGCCTGGAGGGTTAGGGCTTCGTTTTTTGACTAGTTCACCATTTTTTTTCTCTCAGTTTGCCAGCGACTTTCTTTTTTGTTTTGCACTAGAAGGGCAATTACAATAAACAAGATTCCATATGCAGCACGGACAGTCTCTTTGTGAATTCTAAGTACATATCCGAGCATCTGCCCTTAACGGTATGCGCACTGCTGTGAACAAATTTATCATTTGTTTGCCCTTGGACAGACGAAATGTAACAATTAGCAATGCTGATGCGAAAAGCTTAAAAACAACTGTTGTGTTAAGGTAAGGCTGACCCTGACTTTCTATGACCCAGACGTCCTAGACATAACAATTAATTATCTCAAAGATCATTTGTTTGCATGCACAGTTTTGTTTTGTAAACAGCATGTTTTGAAGCTGATTTACCGGACATAACAATTTCAAGTTTTATAGACTTTATAGTTTTGTAGTCAAAACTCCTTATAAAGGGATCAGTTTGGACCCCGTTCACTTACAAAACATCTCCCATATTCAGCAGAAAAGAGAACAACATGCAGGTTTGGAATGACACAAGGCTGTTAAAAAATAAATTTTAAGTTGAACTATCCCTTTAATGTCACATTGGAGCACTCACATAGTAGTGCTGCTCTCTTATTAAACTGCTGAGTTTAGGGCAAAGTGTGTCAAATTTTAAAATTTTCTCTGTTCCATAATTATCAACGGATACTTAGGGCTGTTATATCCTTTGACTGCGAACAAAATCGCTCCTAATAAAAGAGAATAGGGGGAGGAGAAAAACTGCGGGAGGACTAATTCTCTTCTCTCTCTCGCAGCATTTGAAAGCTCGCCTAAGTGTTCCAGTCACCTTGACTTTGCAGCCACAGGCCCGGAGATGCCGTTGCTTATCCCGCCTAACCCCGGCCTGTCAATTAGGTGTTTAAAAATTAATCTCTTTAACTGGAAATACCATGCCAGCTTTCTTCCATCTGTAAATGGAGTGTTATTAATTCAAGCTGCGCAAAGCCAGTGTTATGAATAATGTTATCAAAACAGATTTCCACACGTTTAACACATCAGCCGCTTTTAAAAATCCTAAGTATTTTTTTTTTTTTATAGCTGTGAACCAGACGCAAATGGATTTGCATCCATTTTCTTCTGCTCACGAGGGCATGAGAGACAGAGAGAGAGGGCGTCAGACGGGGGGCTCCTAAGCTCTGCTTTTTAAAAAGTTTACATTTACATTTCTTTTTGTCTTTCATCTTTGGTCTCCAAAGCGGCTCAGTACATAGAGCCTGGATTAGTGCCAGAGTCGATTGTCGCCCCAAACATCCTCATTCCCAGTAGAATTGCTGCGAATCACATTAATATGTCCGCCCGTCTTCGACAGAACGCACTCCACTGTGATCAGACTGCAGACTATCTTCCGTTTCTCAGTGTTCGAGTGCTTGTTCTATCAAAGCGTTTTGATTAAGTCGGGTTTTTTACTCCTTGTTTGAATTTCTAATGTCATTGTGTGTAAAATGTGGAAGGCATTTACATATTTGCACCAAAACGCATTTGTTTCTGTATAAGGACGCCGATGCGTTCTTGAAAGATGTGAGATATGAGCTGAGGACAATTTACGTTACCAAAAATTAATAAAGACGTTCACACATACCAATCTCTAGAGATGATTAGCACTAGATTGCACAGGAGGCTTCCTGGAATGTGATTGTAGTAATCTAGCTTTCAGGTGTACTTTCAGTGATCAATAAATAGAATCAATCTGGCCTGATTCCTTTTTTTAATGCATGCTAATAATAACGCCCCCATCCTAAAAAAGCAACATTTTCGATTTCCAGACCCTAATGATCGTCACCCCCCACGTAGAGCGTAAACAAGACCCTCCACTACTGTGCATGCGAGTCCTGAATACATTTGCTTTTCAAAAGGCAATTAATTCAAAGAGCATTAGTTACTCATCCTTCTTTACCTTTATTAATCGGGTTACACAACCCTCTCTCACCAATGCTCCATCCACCTTTGAGGAGTGTCTGTTTACGACAACTATGGTTGTCATTGTATACCAAGAGCGGTCTTCCTGTAGGACGCTCACTTGAAGAAACAAAAGTAGTGGAGGGGCTTTTTTATGCAGTCATCACAGGCAGTCAAGCCTTTAATCCTCAGCGGTCCAATAATGACATCCCCTCTGCATTTATTACATGGAGGAGCGTGGAAAAACGCTGACTTTGAACAAATGAACACTCTGACCTTTATGCAATAAATATGACACGGGCCGTATAAAAAGACAAGATATCTTCTTCTGCTGGGGTTTCCATCAGGGACTCTTTGCTTTTGCCACCGATGTATGGCCCACCACAAGAAAACAAGATGTTTGTGATGATACTGAACATGAAGTCACTAAAAATGAAAAGAAGATATTTTGAAAAATGTGTCCGATAATTTTGCAATAATGCAACCAAACTACCCTGCAGTACTTACTGTAAATATGACATGCCGGGAACCGGGGCTGAACCACAAAACCACAGGTCTGTTTGAACGGTTTAAAAAATGCATTAATCTGACTCTCCTGTTATGATGATTAGATTCAATGATGATTAGGTAGAAAAGCCATACTGGGATGCATTACTTTTTGCTAATGTGTTAGATACTTGTATAAAGAAGTAGCCAAATAATTACAAAAGTCATTGTTCTCTTCTTTATTTATTTGATTTAAGATATTGTGCACTGTGAACATGTCTTAAAATCTTTTTTTAAAGTTTGTGGTTTGATCTTCTACAGTTTAAACCACACAAGGCCTGTTTTTTTCCCTCTGGTGTTGAACTGTTCACCATAAAGGCTGCTTTTGTTTTTATCCCTGACCGTGTGCGACAGTTAAGGATTTATGAAGATTTCCTCCCCTTCGCCTGCCCATCTGTGCGGCTGTCTTCAGCGTGGCCTTGAGAATATGTTTCAATTTATTAAGCCAAACCAAAGGACTCATTATTTCAGAAGAGGGGCGCGGAGTGACACACAGAATTGGTTATTAATGGAAAGTCTCTGCCACAGGGCAGTTGAAATTTAATGATATCCTACAAGAAAATATGATGGTGTCACTTTCCCAAAAGTCATGCGAAATGTCAGCGTTTTAAGGTCCCGACGCTAATTTTATGCCCGTGCACAGTAATGTTTGGGAGCGCGTTTAGGAAACACGGCCCAGTGCCTGTGCTGATTATCCCCCTCACCTTCCTTGTGCTCTCAAATGGGTTTGTGCAGCAAGCGATTTAATCTCTAAGTGTAGGGAACATTAGTGGAGAGAGAGAGAGAAACACCACAGTGCATTTCTCAGAGATAAGGCTTTCCAAGCCAAATGTTACCTGTTAATCCAGGGCCGACCGACTCCAGCACTTGACTTTGACTCTCAGCAGGAATTGGGTAATGGCTAATTTTCATCTCGGAATTAAAGAGCAGAAAAGAGCAAAGCTGAGTGGGTGTGAGCAGGGTTAGCGGTTCTGCCTAGATAGCGGTGTTTCTGTAACACGTATGCCACAGTGTCTGTGTACACCGTGCCCATATGCACAACATATGCACCTTTAAGTCATTCTAAAGGAATTTGCCCACTACGGATCACAGCACACATTTCTCATTGTGGTCTGCATGTGTTGTAAAGGTAGAATTGCTTTCCCTTTCATTTCTTTTGTCTTTCTCTCTTTTTTTTCTGTTTTGTACCTTAGTTACAGTGCTTGCAATGCAGCAGTATATTGATATTCCTCAAACATCTGGTTCAAGAGTTTGTTTTCTGGTAAGGGGTCATTTGCACAGAACAAAGCTTTAAATCTAAGCTTACCTAAAATTGGATATTTTCTCTTGCTGCCTTGCAAGTGCTGATATTTTCTTTAGTGAATGCAGATCTAGTTGTCCTTCTACACAAGTTTATTGTTTATCTATCTATCTATCTATCTATCTATCTATCTATCTATCTATCTATCTATCTATCTATCTATCTATCTATC
>JAUMHP010000057.1:11798765-11824547 GCA_032361065.1 Enteromius trimaculatus
GTCTGTCTGTCTGTCTGTCTGTCTGTCTGTCTGTCTGTCTGTCTGTCTATCTATCTATCTATCTATCTATCTATCTAAACTTTTAGGCTGCATTTACACTGCAGTTCCCTGAAGACAAATTCTGATTTTGTGACTATATCTGATTTTTTGGATAACGTGCTTACATTTCTTTTAATGTGACCGGTATCCGATGTGTGCTTTTTACACTGTGCTTGCTGAAACAAGCAAAAATAGCATGTATGAGATCACATATCGATTTGAATAGTGCATTGAGTTTTATTTATTGACATGGAATTCATATACAAATCTTTTACATGCAATAGTTAGCCTTCATCTGTACATCAAAATAATTCTATACTGTAGTACAAATTCTACAGGTGATTACAGTGTATGTAGCAACTCCACTGAAAATGTGTGTGGAATAATACTCAGGTGTTCAACAGTGATTGTATTTCAAAGGCAGGAAAATGTGTGTGATATTTCAAAACAGCACATTTCAGCATCAGATTTATCAGCATTTATTTTAGACAAACGAACAAAATGCTTTGCTACTCAACTAGAGATGTTTCATTTGTTACAGGTCACATTTACAGGGTGATATCTGATTTGTCTGCTTACAAGGCAGACGCAAATTCAGATTCATGTCTGATTTATTTCCACATATGAATAAGGCCTGAAAGGGTTTGAAGATTATCGGAATCCATGTGATGTTTTTCTTGCTTACATGGTCGTGGGCAATATCCGATCTGTGACACATGGGAGGGAAAAAATCGGAATTGGGTCACTTGGGAACCATGCAGTGTAAAAATGGCCTCAAGTTCTAGTTAAAATATCTGTTACATGACTTTTCTTTGAATCTCAAATTATGTCAGTTAAAAATCACAATTTTACATTCCTTTCACCACCTAAATTTAAATTCGTTATGCAGTGTTTCTCAATTACTTCGGCACATTTTAACATTTTAAACATTCTCTAAACTGTTGGAACTTGTCTGCAAAATGTAGTTGCTCACCCAAAATTCTTTCATGCTTCAAAACCTAGTTATGTTGTCAGTAAATTTGGCCAAGGCCACCAAAATATAAAGTATTTTTGTCATCTTGTGAGCCACACTGGTCAAAATGTTATTTTTCACCATAAAAGTCAACCCTGGAAATGAGGGTTTTATTAAAAAAAAAGTTGAAAGTACATAGAAAAAAAGTATATGAACATTTGTATTTATACACTAAATTTATTTTTGTACAAATCTTTTACAAATGGTATTGATTGTTCTGTGGGCAATATATACATACATATATATATATATATATATTTTTTTTTTCCCAAACCTGATTTTTTAAAAGGTTGAATGGTTGCAGACATTACAAACAATGTCAATGTCAGATATTTATGGTGTATATATGCGTGTATATCCATTTTTCAGAATTGAATGGATTGTTTTGAATGTGATGGCTTACACGATGAAAAATGATTGAGAAGTTGGAAGAGTTTGAAAGTTTAAGTGATAACCCACCCATTAGTTCTGATCAATAAGCCATATGCAGTTAGTTGTTGTGCAAACTGCAGAGAATTGTACTTACTGTTTGCACAAATGTGCCAAAGAATTTGTAATTAGTTCAGAGGTCTGAACATATTGTTTTAAAAAAAATAATTTGAGAATTGAACCAAAGCAACTGAGAAAAACTAAGTGCTAACTTTCTTTTTTTAAATCTATACTGCTTAGAAATTTAAATCTTGCTCTCCCTTAAATCTATTTAATGCATGTCATTTAAAACATAGGCTATATAAGCTTCGAGTTAGGTCAGTAAAAACAGTTTGCTGTGGAAATATTTAATGGAATGTAGAAGAGAGAAGACAATGCAGTTTTAAAGATTAGCCCCTGTGTAATGCGCTGTTGTCTCCATTTATGAGACTGAAAGGTCATAACCACTCCCCTGGAAGGAGGCAACTTCTTCAGCCCCATTGGCAGGTCAAATAAAATGTAATTGTCTGCTGTAGGCAGCGGCAGCCTTTGCGAAGAGGAGAACTGACATCCTCCACGTTTTAAGCATTCAATTCTCCTGCTGCGAGGAACACAGGTTTGCAAGGACACAGGCTTCACCTGTCAATATATCACAGTGACTGGCTAGCCAAATGCTGCAATGCTTTTCCCTCTTTCTCTCTCTCTCTTTCTCTCTCCCTCCTCCGGCTCAGTGCCTTCATTGGAGAAATCAGCTGAAAGGTCCGCTGGGACTTCAATTCAAACACTGCAACTTGCAACATATGGCACATTTTCAGCTCCCAAGGTCAATTAAAGCTATTTATTGAAAGAATGTTGCTAAATTTCCCAAGGTTTCCGCTCAATTCATCGCAGAGTGCCTTGTCTATCATATTAAAAATCAGTCGAGTGGTTTACGCTCTCCTTGTCATGACTTTCCATCAAAGATATCAAAGGCTTTTGAGAGGAGTTCGAGACATTTTATCTTCTCTTATCGCAAGCATCTTTTTTTTTTCTCCCCACTCTCCCCTTCTCCTCGACGCAGCCTTGTCCGAACCCTGCTCACAATACAAATCTAATATCATGTAAATTGGAGATAAGCCCAGATCCCTCCTAATGATATTTTTTACATTCATAGTTTGTCAAGTCGATTTCTGAGCCCCTGTTTTTAGCGGCACAACACATAAGGACTGAGAGAATTAACAGGAAAGGTGATTTATCATTGCTACCACACTGTCAAGGACTCCCACTGCTGCCACGGGAGGAAGAGAGGGAGGGAGGGATGGCGGGCGCGAGTGTGCGCGCATGTTTACGTGTGATTGTGAGTATGTGCGTTGTTTTAAATTATGGCATTTCATTCCAAATGCGTCGTATTTACAGCGTCCCATTTTTATTTGCGGCTCCTATTATCCAGCGAAACAGTTGCGCATGAAATGTTATTTGTGACACGGCTGACCTAAAAGGATTTCATAAAGATTTTTTTGAGGCAGAAAGCTGCAAACGGACCTGTCACAGCTGCTGCTGGCAGCCCCGGTGGAGAAATATCACCTGGAAAACACAGCTCTCTCCTTCGCTCTCTTCATCATGCTGGCGTCTGGCACTGTAATTAAGTCCAAGTCAATGATTCTGGACCAATGGCAGGAAATAAACAGCAAAAGCCAAGCCAAAATGGAGTGCTCAAAACAAGAGAATGCTCACAGACACAATCACACTCAAGTGTGGCTAATGTAAATGGAGACTGACCAAAAAATGGCAAATTTCGGTTATTTGAGAGCTGAATTGGTCATTTGAGATGAAATGTGCTGTTTGCTTTCTAATGCATGACAGATTGTTTCCTAGTAACAAAGCAATATGAACCACCCTGTGATCCAGTATTGTGTTTGCGGCGAGGCCCTGCTGAGTCTAAAGCAGAAGTTGGTTTAAGCAATGATGTATTATTAATGCCAACAGTAAATCCAGGACTACGGTGGCTGCAAACCAAATACAGGCTTCTGACATCCAATTCTCCTCTATTGTTTCTCATTTGCTGATTCGCTACATGTTTGGCATCTAAAGCCACAGAGCCATGAGTGTGACAAAGAGAAGAAAACATATTTCTCTGATGTAGCAATTGCATACAATTCATATAATTCACTCTGTTTTCGTGATCCGTTTATTATGATGCCATGCAACAGCATTAAAAAGCATTTTTTTCCTGTTACATTTGATTGCAGGCAAACACGCATCCATTAGTCGCTCGCCCATTGCCGGTAATGAACTGGAGTAAAATGCTAGTTAAATTGGGGAGAGTTTGGAGGAGACCCTCCACGGATTCCCGGCACTCCTCTTGGCCTTTCCTCCGTCCAAGAATTTCGAATCATAAAGTCTTAATAGTGGCGGCTGATATTCAACTGTTGGTTGGCTGGATGTTTCCAGGGCATTTGCAGATGCTCGGAATAATCTCTTATGTTTTGCCGCAATCTGCTGCTGAGATGGTTGAAATAAATACTTTAAACTAATTAATGTAGGACCAGCTGTTACCAAGCCTTGGCTGGCGTTAGTGAATACTGATGGCAGAAGAGGGGCTCCTCAAGTCGTGCCGTGTTTGTGCATGATTTAGGGAGTCATATAAACACATATTAATTCTGTATGAGAGCCTGATTCTGGGGTTTGGTACTTAAACTGAAATGCATGAAAAACACAGTTGTAGGCTTTTCATTTTCTTGTTCATAAAACGAATTATAACGTATTTGGAATTTGTTAATGCACTTTATGATCAGATGTGTTCTCGTAAAAATAGAATAGAATAGAATACATAAAAAATATTGTTCATACTTAGTTTAACTAAAGAAAAAAACTTAATTCTTGAAATTAATTTTCTATGTTTCCAAATGATTACATGCCAAGATACTAGCAATCTTCTTTATTCTCATAAAGTCCAAAAAGTGCTCAGTGCATATTAAAAACGACAAATGTTTCAGTCAAACAGGACCTTCCACATATTTAGCTTAAACAAACAACTAACCTAAATTAATAAACCATAATGTATAGCTTATTCCACATCATTATTACCATAGACGAATTAATAAATTAATAAGAATGATACATTTAATTACATTTTTATTTAAATAAATATATATATAAATATAGCTTTTTTGAGTTTAATATACAATTAAATATCCATATTATATGTATAAACATAATTCTATACATATTTAGATAAATTACTACTAATAAAATGTATAAGTTTTTTAATATTTTGTCACAATTTCAGAGACTCAGAATCAGTCATTTTAAATAAAAAATAATTTAGGCATCACAACAGTATAATATGAGGTATGAAAAAGATTAAATGTATGAAATTAAACTTTATGATGTTAAATTATTAGTGTTTTAAAGATGAAGTTTTAGTGAGTGTTACTGTCGATGACAGCAATGTAAAAATGGGGGAAATGAGCATGAACTATAAAGTACAGAAATGTTGTGCATTCCTAAGAGATTATAATAATATAATGCATACAGTATACAGGCTTTATAGGGACATTCATGCCTTTTAGTCTGAAATCATCCTGTTGTGTTGTGGTAGCAGGTGACATGGCCTGTGTGATGTCTCGTTTTGTAGCAGAAAGAATGTTGTCTGACTTCTTCTATGATTGGCAGCACGCTATGACAGCGTGAAGATATTGTCAGCACAGGGCTGTGTGGTTTAAAGTGAGTTATGGTAGTCTGTGTGTACATGTTTGTGCATGTGTGTGTGGAGATGGATTCAGGGGTTATGGGGCTTGTGTGGATGTGTGTGTAGTGATGGATGCCGGCCTATGATAGCCTGTATAAGGCTGTGGCTGTTAAGATAAATGTGGAGTTTTGATGGCCTGTGTGTAAGTGTGTGTAAGTGTGTGTGTGGAGATAAATGTAGAGTTATGATGGCCGGTGCAGCAGATGGCAGAGGTCTGCCCTAACGGAACTGATGAATGGCAGATGATGTCATCAGGGCACTGACAGGCACTGGTGGCTGTTCACAGGAAGTGAGCAGGAATCTACTTTACATTTCCACCCCACCGACATCTGCTCAGTGTCCACACTCACATTATTCTCTTTCTGATGCTGCTCACATACTCGGAGAAATAGAAAACTTATTTTTTTAGTGCTGACTGGTAACTGAGAAAATGTAGGGTCAAATCAATATATACAATATAACATGTTTTGGTATGAATTTAGACATTTTATTGCCTCCTTACTTGTCCCTTCTGCCATTTTAATCTAAAATGTGTAGAATAATTTGTTTTTCTAATAATACAATTTTTTAATTGTGTTACTTTAAAACATTCTATATTTTTGAATTCTACATCTCTGAAAAAAGTAGTTCAGTCAAATTAAATATAAACAGATTTGAATAAAGAATAATGACAAAACTGAATAGTAACCATAATATTCAAATTGAATAAAGAATAATGAGAATTATACACACACACACACACACACCTAAAGTAAAGTTACTACATTGTAGTAATAGCGACAGACATAATAGCAATTCATATGGAATGATTATGCTCAGTAAGACTGTAGTTTATGAAATTTATTACAATTTAATTAAATATAATTTTTTAAAATAGGTTTTTATTGCAGTGCGTGTATGGGTCATCAATTCCTCAAAAATACAAACCATTTAAAATGTATTATGAATTTATTGCAATATACATGTTGATATAAAGAAGATTTTTATTCATTTTAATTTTTTAACACAAGACACTTTTCGAATACTTTCATTTACCCGCATAATGTTTAACAAGTTGACGTGGTGATTAATCTTGGAAAGCTGTTTGTAAAGACATGCTGCACACTTTACAGTGCTCATCCCAGCGTTTTCTCTCCTTATGACATTCAGCAGAAAGTCCCTGTGGACTAGGTGATAAAATATATACTCTTTAATGTGCCAGCCCCTGTTTTTATTTGTCTGGCAGACATAAAATCTTTTTTCTTTTATTTCCAGAGGGTTTTAACTGCAGCCCCACCTGTGACATTTTACACCTGCACATTTATGTGTCAACCATCGACTGAGAGAGAATAAATGATATTTATTTTACTCCTTTGTTTTGTTCTACCAGGTGCCTCTTGAATCTCATCCAATCATATTGATTTTTTATGCACCGATTCCTTTGAGGGGTTTAATTCATTTGCCCAAAATGGCATTGCCAGTCTGCTGAGGGGGTGGCAGTAGTGTTGAAACATGGTCAATGAGGGTTCACCACCTTGTGCCATATGGCCTTTGTTGAGAAGCCAGGGCCCTTGATAATCTCAGCTTGCCATATGCATCTGCTTGAGTGCGGTCTATTCCTATCAGAGAGTTTTCATGCCATATGGAAAGGGTAGGCTTTGTCTCCCAACATATCCATGCCTTCAGTGCTACCCAGAACATATACTTTCCGAAAATGCAAATGCCTACTTTTTCTTTTGCTTTTTTTTTATTAAGAATCTCTCTTTCTATCTGCATGTAAAATCACTCAAGCATTCATAGCAGCTATAAATACAGAAGCATCAATAATAGAGTGCCGTGTGACACTGACAGAATGGGCTATCAATCATATGTGCTTGATTGGGCATGCTTGTATAGATGTTAATTTTACTCTCACAAACAATCTGGGTGTATAAACACCAATTCGGGAAAATAATGATTTATTTCACAGCAGAGTACTACATGGAGTGTGTCATCTGTTGTGCTGAATGCGTATGTTTCTCTGTTTGCCACCAGAAGAAACCCCTATGTGCACGCCAACAGCAAGAGACAGCTATGAGAGGCTCTCATTGGCGGGTCAGACTTTACCTCCAGGATTCCCCTCACCCTTCCTCTTCCCTGATGGCCTGTCATCTATAGAGACCCTTCTGACTAACATACAGGTAAGAGACCTCTCTATCAGAAGACCTTTAGTAGCCAGTGAATTATGCCATGAGTTGTTTTATTCAGTTCTCCATGTACATGCACTAGTAATTAGTGAATTGGTAAAACTATGGATGGCAGGTGAGAAGCTATTATGTTAGCTATTATCTTGAATATAAGATCAGCTAAAATCAGCTGAGAGCATGAAATTACCCTAAGCAGGGTTATTTTTTTAAGCATACGTTCGATAAATGGTCTTAAGTGATGACTATTTAACTGATTGAGATGAAATATCAAAAGAAATTATCGAGCAAAATCCAAAATTAATGCCTAAATAAACCAAATTGCTAAACAAACTGATGAATCAAGGTAAATCTTGTTTTAATGAATTCCATGAATTATACGTCTAAAATCAGTCGGAATTCAATTATATGGTGTTTCCAATAAAAGATCATCATCAGGTTTCCTCTTGAATTTCAGCAGACCATCAGCTGGTTGCCATAGTAGCATTTTATTTTAGCCCACCGTGGACTGGCCAGCTGACATATGTCATGATCTTATCATGTCATGTGTCATAACAAAATAAACACCAGTGATGCTCAAGATTACACATAATGGAAGGAGATGGCACATCAAGTTGTTTATCCCAAATTATAGCAATCTCACAGTTTTGGAAATATCATGAGAGAAAGATGTTGTGCTGTGATATTACCGTAATTCTCGGGTTTAAGTCAAACATTCATACTGTAAGATATATTTATGCTCTTAAAATTTAGTCATTTAGCAAACACTTTCATCTGCAGCAACTTGCAAAAGAAAAAAAAAAACTTATAAGGAAGTCATTAATATTAACAGTGCAGCAATTCTGAATTTTTAAAAGCGTGAGCTGACATGAAAGTGCAAAAGAGCATATGATTTCTGAAGGATTATGTGACGCTGAAGACTACAGTAATGGCTGCTGAAAAGCTTTTTGAAATCTAAATGTTATTTTAAATTGTGATAACATATATAAAAATGCTTCTTTTTAATAGTAAAATGAATAGTCTTTATGCACAGTGTGCAGTTGCCTGTGCCAGGTGTGGCAAAAAAGTTAATATAGTACTTTTCTCCTCCAGCTGTGATGTTTTTCCCATCAAAACAAATGCATAGCGTGGTATATTCAGCACGACTTCCTTGATCACCACTGTGGTTGTCATGCAAGTAAGACCCAGTCAGAAAGATGAATGTAGTTGATTAACACCGCCTCTGAGACTAATGATGTGGGTACAGTATTGGGAGTGAGAGGTTTGCTCATTGCTCTTCTGATATGGCCATCAGATCTATCGCGCTGCTTTCGGCCCTATTGTTAATTAGCAGGACTCAGTTCAGTCAGTCATCTTTAATCATGATTTCAGGGTAATGTTTTGATTGAACATTCACACACAAATCAACAAAATGAACCCAAGCAGAAAATTGAGATAAAGCAACTTAGTCTAAATTGGGGTCATAAGAAGGAACAATTAGTATGATATAGCCCATTGCATTTGGCTTAATTGCATGCGTACAGGGAATAATTGTTTTGAAATGGTCACCACGCAGTTTGCGTGGAAAATGCCGCTTTAAGTGTTAGTTTGAGACAAGCAGCTGTTTAGCTCAAGATTTGATCATTCCTAGACAACCTGTGGCTTCACAAAGTGACAAACCAAAGTTGTTGGTTCATTAAGGTTCTCATAATAAAAAAAAAATAATCACATAGTCCTCAAACTTGAAAGGACGGTTCATCCAAAATTTAAATCCTGTTATCATTTTCTCACACTCTTATCATTCCGAACATGATTTTCTATGATATTTTACAGTTAGAGTTACTTTGCTTTTGATTGTATGTAACTGTTGACATATTGTTTTCTTCAAAATACTTTCATAAGTTTAAGTGCTACTGCTCTAGCATAAAGTAAACCATTTATACAGTTTATTGACTCTTGAGGAGGTGTGTGTGGACTGTGTATAAGCTGACTTTGTCTTCTGCTGTAGGGTTTGCTGAAGGTAGCAATTGATAACGCCCGCGCTCAGGAGAAACAAGTGCAGCTGGAGAAGACCGAGCTGAAGATGGAGCTGTTTAGAGAGCGGGAGCTCAGAGAAACCCTGGAGAAACAACTGGCAGTCGAGCAGAAGAATAGAGGTGTGTATTATTTAAAAAGTACACAATTTATTGCATCTCCTATAGTCAGATTCCTGACTCTAGAGGCATTTCATGAAAAAAAGCAAAACATTTGACTGTACACACCGATTTCAGAAATTACCTTATGCATTATATTGCCCCTGTGAATCGTAATTATGAGGACATATTTTTTTCTAGTCATATAAAAAATATACTATATGTCATCCTTTTATATGAATTACTTCATTTTAATCAGCTCATTAACATACAGTTTTAGTCTGACTAATTAGGTACTCAGACTATATTACCTATAAAAAAATAATTCATCACTGTTTTGTGGGATAAATTGTATTATGTAGATTTTACATTTTCTTAGTAAAATGGCAGTGTTGCTTATCTGTGTTAAAGTCATTTTGTGTTGTTGTATAATAATTGCAGGCAGCTTTTAAGATGTTTGGAGATGATCACAAGGGCATTGCTAGGTATATTTAAGGTGTACTGTAAGAATATTTGTAAGAAATGGTGAGAAATAAGCACCATAAATAGGCCTAGATTAACTGAATGTATTACGTAAGCTTTTTTAGTGGAAAAGATCACGATCAAATAAATCTGGTTCTTTTGAACTTCCTATTCAACAAAGCATGCTGCAGGGTTATCACCTGTAATCACATTAAGAAATGCTACTTAAGAAGTGCCAAGTTATCACATAACAATGATTTATGAAGAATCATGTGACACTGGAGTAATGGCTGCTGAATATTCTAGGGATTCATTTTCATAGAGACTTAATGCTGGACTTTTATTTTTTCATCTTGGGCCTTTCTTTAGAACATGGAAAAATCTCCTTTACAAATGACCTCCACTGCATCATTTTACAATTTGTGCAAAATTGCATTAAAATGACCTGAAAAGCCATGTTACAAGCTCAGTTGTTAATTACACACACACACACACACACACACAAAACATACTGCCAAAGTGATAGAGACAAGGTCATAAATTGAGCGAAAGGAGGCATATTCACATTACGGTCAATACATGAGCACATATTGATTATGTGTACAGATGTGCTTGTGGGAATACAGTATATTACCGTAACTACATACATAGACAAAGTCTAAATGTACAGAGTGCATTAGAAAGATATACGTAGTCCTCATTCAAGTGAGTGTGGTTAAAGTCATGGAAATGTGAATAAGTAATTTATATGGTAAATGTTTCTAAATTAGCCACAATATTTCTCAAGGGAAGGCCATGATTGGACTACAGATTGATAATAGTTTAGCTAATAATTTTCAACTCTCTTTGAGATTAAAAGTGATATGTGCATTACAGATGGCCTCTAGTTACATACTCTTTTGTACTCTATTATTGCATGAAAATATAATTATGAATTTACATTTGACATCAGTAAATGATTTAGATTTTTCTGCACAAAAGTGTTGCAAAGTGTGACTTAATGGTCTCATGTTCTATGTATTTATCCTACATAATGAATCAAATTGAGCTTATTAAGCCAGTTTCACAGAAGGATCCTTATAAATGTGCCTACAGCCCTCCAGCTTTCTTCTGTTTAATATTCAGCGTGCCTCTCTCCTCTCTTTCTTTACTGCAAGTTTCCCTTAACCTCGTCTCATTGGCATTTTAACCTAGGTTAATCCAGGTTATCGCTGGCTCAATTATTTCGCTAATGACACAGTCAATTTCTCATTGAACGGGAACATTTTTTCGGCTGCAACTTTTCTATGAATATTTCCTCACTGACAGAGTTTTGAAAATTCAACTCCGCTTCCTTTAGTCCTTATATCAGATATACCGCTGCATATGACTGGAGTCCTTGACTGCTGCCTTTCTGTTCTTTGAATGCAGCGATCATTCAGAAGCGATTGAAGAAGGAGAAGAAAGCGAAGAGGAAATTGCAGGAGGCACTGGAATATGAGTCAAAACGACGAGAGCAGGCGGAACAGTCCCTGAAACAGACATCACCCACAGAAAGTCTCAGATCACTCAATGGTGAGACACCTTGCCAGAACGTTAACATGCTTAAATTTATTAAAGGGATGTAGAAATGAGTTTTTCTGCTCTATTGTTAAGACTTATGAGATGTGTTGGAAATGAAAATGTACACTATCGATGAAAATCGCTTCACGTAAAATATCCGTTTTTCTTTATGTCTTTATGTTCTTCTTCAGTTTGTTGGAGATAACCAACAGACAAAGAAATTTTCATGTTGAGGTCTAATTTGTGATAATTATGAGGGGACTGCACCAATTAATGTACATGTAATGACTAAAATATTACCATGAAATATTGATTTAGGTTAAGAAAAAAATCTAAAGAGAAAAGAGACCATGAAATGATACAAGAGACATTTTGTAGAAATAAATTATGTAGCAGGTGTGTTTGGGGAAAAAAAACCCTAAAAGCCAGTATTGACCAATCAGTATACGGTTTACAGTATAATATGCTCAGATAATTTTTGAGAACCTTGCATAATGATGAAGTGAGATCATGATAAACTGTAGTTTAAAACCATGTCTTCCATTTAAAAAAAAAAATATATATATATATATATATTTTTTCTAAAAGACCCAAAATCTTGCTTGCATGTGTGTATTGGACATAATGGACCACTGCTGTTATTGTTAATTAAATCTATTAGAAACATTTTGTTTAATATTTGATTTAAATAATGCTGAAATATAAATATTAGATTAAATTTTAAAGTTTATGTTTAGGAAATTAGAGATGTTTCCCTGCCATCATAACTGAATTAAACTATACTAAAACTAAGATGACAACACACTAAAGCTCAATAGGATTAATAAATAATAAAAAAGGAGAGAGACAAAAGTGCACAACAAAATTATTAAAACTTAAGTTAAAATAAAATGAAAACTAAAAATATACAATTCAATTTAAAATGATAATAAATTATATAAAGGGAAATAAGTAATAAAAAATAAATGGCACATTTTTAATACACCTTAAGATGTTAAATAAAACTAGCATATGCTGCATTATTTACATCTGTTGTAAGCTTAGCAAGATCCATAATGTGAGGCTAACATGTGGAGAAATGCTCTGTTCAGTATTCGTAACACTGCTCATCCACTGGTCGAAGATTCGCCCTGACCCGAGTGATCCGAGCACATCCACCCTCCGCCCATCGCAAAAGATGAGGCTAGAAAAACTTTCCTAATTAAGCACAGATGTCATGGATGTTTAATCGTCATTATCTTTTCATTTTGCCAGACTCGTTGACCCAGGAGATAGAGACTGACCGCAGCAGTGGCAGAACAGATGCTGAGAGGACAATACAAGGTACGTGTTTTTGAGGAGACTATAAATCTCAGCTCGGCTCCAGTATATGAGCCTCGCTTTAACTCGGCCTGCTGTTCATGCATGCAGCCTGCCATCTGGGCTGCAGATCCTACAGTTCAAGAGGAAGGTCAAGATCAGTGGGATCTGTCAGGAGAACATTTCTAGACAGAGAAAATCGTGCAAATGTGCGTTATGACAATGGCACGGTCTGCTGAGTTGGAAAGTTGATTCTTTGTGAGTGTGTGAAGGAATTTGATGGGATATTAAAAGGAGATACAAGGAGAAGATTAAACATTAAACAAGCCCACTGAGTCAATTAAAATTGTACTTTTTACAAGCAGGGCTGTATTAAAATATTATTAAAGGGATAGTTTGGCCCAAAATTAATATTTTGTCATAGTTTATTCACCCCCATGTCATTCCAGACCTGTATGACCCTCTTTCTTGTACACAAAAGAAAATACTTGGAAAAAATATATTTTGTTTAATGCTGCTTTGGACCCCATTAAATTTAATTGCATATACAAAAAAGTGTAAATGTTCTTCAAAATGTTTTCCTCGTAGTTGACAAATAAAAATTGGACTCCTATGGTGTGACATATAATAATAATAATAATAATTAATACACAAATAACATGAGAGAAAAGTACATTCCTTCTTAGAGTTACAAATAGCATGAGAGAGGTTTATGTGAAATAATAGTTTTTTAAAATATTTTTCTGTCATGACATATGACGCATTGATACATCAACCACCCATATATATATATATATATATGCCCATGTTTATATATATATATATATATATATATATACAGTATATATGTTTATATATATATATATATATATATATACTGCTGCAAAGATGGTGTTCAGCTCAAAAGGTGAAGTTCAAAAATAAGATTCTTTTGATATAAGACACAGAATCATTTTAAAGATAGACCCCCTTGACAGCAAGACCCTGCCTATGTTGTGTACCTCAGAGACCAATGCAATTTAATGAGCATAATAAGAAGTTTCATTATCTGAAGATGACCCACAGTGGAGTTACCCTCGCAAGAGCACAACACACCCACTCAAATAAATACACATGCACTTTATGAGTGTATGGTATTTATGGAACTGGTTTAGTCTGGTATTGTTTCACAGAAAACAACTTGCCCATTTGCAAATGTTTCAGTCACACTCTTTTAACTACACCTTAAGTGTTAAGTCACTCGCCGCTCTGAAGTCTATTTTAATTGCACCCAGCAGCACATGTGATACAAAAAACGTCGTCTTGAGTGGTCTCAATTTCCCTTTGAAAATAGTGTGTGGAAATTGCTATGAAATGTGGGAAATGGCATTTTAATACCCCGTCGCAAGTAAAAGCCCCATAACCCAGTTTGATTAGCCTAGTTAATTTTTTGTGTGTGTGTGAAGGAAGTTTTTAGTAAAAATAAATGGAGATCCAGTACAAGGAGTATGGTTTTACCCGAATAAATCAAATGACATAGACTTGATGAGCAGGAAATGATTTTTTCATAGCATATAATGTCATTAGCATTATGATAGTTCTTATGTCTAAAGATTAATAATTTTCCAGCGTTAATTGCTAGATTCAGAAAGTTAGCGTGAGCTTGGAGAAGATTGTTCTTTACTCAAATTGCTTTTGTCAGTAGTTTTTCTTAAGCAGATATAAAAGAATTTGAGACACTGAGGTCATTTGAGCTAGGAGAAAATTGTTCTCTTTATACTTTTACTGACAGAACTGTAGTTATTGCTTCACAACATGCAATAATTTAATAGGTTTTTCAGTCAATGCCCTTGAAGAGTAGACTGGCCAAAGGAAATGTGTGTGTATGAAAACAGCTTGTGCTATTTTTTGTGTGTGCGTTCATGTCATGGATGTTGTGGCCTACAACCAGTGTGGCATAATTACTCTCAAATGGCAAAAACATAAAAAAGGATGCTGATAAATTACACTTGCATGTGAGGGAAAATTTCAATTCCAATCCGTAAACAAAAAAACCAAAGAGACGCGCTATAATTTCAGCACTTGACTGTTGGGGGAAAAAAAAATAATGAGAGCATAATTTCAGAGAACTAATTATTTCTATTTGTCTTTTGTCACACTCTGTAATTCTGCTATATTAACACAGTCTGTGTTTATTAATTGCTTTTCCAGTGTTTTGAATCCATTCCAAGAATAAGCTTGACTGTTTTTCCTGGCTCCGTGCTTCTGGGAGCACATCTCGCCACTAATTCCTTGTGATACCGAACATAATATCTCCCCGGTATCTCTTCCCTATGCTCTGTGCTCGCCTCTCGATGTTTTCTGCAAGTTTACACGACCCTGTGAGGGGAGATAAAGTTCTTTGTTGCAAGATTAAACATCAAAACAGTTAAAGTGAAATTAAAATTAAATGAATGAATGTCACTGAAGCAAAAAAGGCAGTAATTAATGGTTCCCTTAATTGTCTTCATAAAATATTTGCATGGGCATAATTTGCATAATTTACATGTATTAATTAATCTTTCAAAGGAATTTTATGCTGAGAGAAGCCAAAAATTCCTTTGTTTTATTTAGCATCTAATGAAATATTTATCCTCTTTAATGAACTTTTCATCTTGATTTGAATATAAAAATGCCAAAGTTTTAACATATTTTAATGAGGGAGGTTCTTTCATAAAACAACATGGCAGTCATTCGATTTTTCCCACTCAAGAAGCATTCCTGGCACTGTTTGCACAAGCTAGTTTAGCTACACTTCATTTGACCCAGAATTAATATGCTAATTTGTACATTTAAGATTAGCTCTCTGCTTGTTTTTGTTGTCGTTGTTCTCAGGTTTTGTAGAAGTAACTGTGGCATTTTTTGTGGCAAAAAATTTTGATTTTGATTTGCTTAATTGTTGTTTGATATTAAAATACCGTATCAACAATACTAAACGTCTCCAGCACTGCGTTTTGACAAATGAAGTCCCTCAATATCACATGCATTTATCGTTATCTGTATTCATTTATACATATCATTTACTGTATATAAAGAGGCTGATGCTGTGCATGGAGGATTTTTTTTGCCCTGCCCTGTGAGCCTAGAGCCATACATTATATCCTATTTCATATATATAAATATTCAAATTATCAACCCCTTTTAAATAAGAGGACACTGAGTGACAAATAACATTACAGAAAAACAAGAAAGCGTATTGCAGCTCCATGCACAGCCCGCAATTAATCAATGTCCATTAGATTACTAGATTCGCATGAATCAATATGTATATATTTCAGAGCAAAATAAAATCACATTGCATATATGTATGACAACCGTAGAAGAAATCAATTCAAAATCAATGGATCGCACAATCAAATTGATTTGATATCTGCGGTATCGCTAAACAATCCTAAAAAAGTCAAAGTATAAATCTTGTTTAAGCCAATTTTAACACAGTGCATCCTCGAATTGAATTTATTTACTTGCACTGCTTAAGAGAGGAAACACTGCTTAAATGCAGTAATGCAGCATTCCCGGACACAGAGGAAATGTTCTGGTAATAAACGTCAAACAAGCTCCTGAGCCATGCCTAACAGATGCTTTTACCAGAAGAAGCAAAGAGAGCTGCCGCTCATTCAGGCATGCACTTGCCAATGAAGGTTCCCTGGAAATGGACAAAGCTCATTAGATTGTACGTGTCAGAGAAGGCATTGCACAGTAACGGCTGCTTTTTTTTTTTTTTTTGCACTTAATGCCATTTATGCACAGAAAGTGTCATTTGTGAAGTGCTTCACGTCATGAGTGGAATGTTATATTCTTAAAATGTGACATACATCGATCCAGGGTTCACTGCAGTGTATTTATTATTGTTCTCTCGCTTTTGTTTTATCTTCAGCAGATGGAAGACTTTTTCTGAAAACCACAGTGATGTACTAACAACATGGCATTGAAGACTGGCGGCGTGTATCTTATGAAGATTCTCCAGAGACCCCTCGCAGGGTAATTTAGTTACAGAAACAGGTCAATCGCTCATAGAGGTGCATCAAGGGTTTATGCTTGGCCCGATGTGGAAGAAGAAATGTGTCCGAATGTAGTATTAGGACTCTTATTCTCACTGATAAATACGTTATATTATGGCAGATGTGGGATTGGATATGATATGTTGGTGAAGGCGACAATTTGAGCACAGTAAAATGTACCGTTCGGTACACTTGATGGTAATATTTACAACAAATTCACAGCACTGAAGATTTTTTATACTGTATTTAAACCAGCGAGAAAGCTTCGAAAATTCAATCGGATTCAGAGGTTTTGTTTTTGTATTAAAAAAAAAGAAGAAAAAAAAAAACACAAATCCTTAATGTCGTAACTATTTGCCAAGATGTTAAAGATCCAAACTTGGAGAAGAACCTCTGAAAATGTGAATTTGAATATATGTTGATCAACAGAAAATACTAATATTTGCTTTTAATGTTTTCTAAACTAGAAGAAAAAAAACAACAATCAAGTTTCATTTCTATCATTATTGTATATACAAGAACAGAAGATAGGTTAACTCACTCACTTTGGTATTTGTATATATTGTTAAAAGTTGGTATTGTGTATGCAGTAGATCTATTAGGAGAACAATACCAACGTTTATATTGAATTTATAGATTTGTTTTGTTTCTGAGCCATCATTCTTTCAATTCGCTGCCACTATGGTGAGGAAGCATGCAGGCATGTAAATGTGTTGTCCTGAATTCATGTTATTCAATAAATACTTAACTGTGCTGAACAAATGTACTTAGGGTTTATTCACTCACACCCAGTAAAAGTTGACAAACACTACTGTCTTTTCAGCAGCTACGTTTTCAATTTGCAGTATCATGAATCTGAATCTTGTACTGATTGAATCTCAAGTTTATGGAAAAGTTGTACAGATCGCTAAATGTTACCGACCATCATTACACTCAATTCGATGTATTACGTTCAGTGATAGGCCACTTTAAATAATAAGTATTGAATGTATAATTTCAATTATTTATTATACTGGTCAATAGTTTGGCTAACATGCAACAGGTTTTCACTGAAAAGTTGCAGACAAAATAGTATTAGACAATTTGTTAGTCTGAGATAAAAAGAGAAGATAACTGGAAAATGACTTCCTCATGTGGATGATGTTTGAAAAAAATGTTTAGATTTTTTTTTCTTTAAATATCAAATTGCTGAATTGTAATAATAAGAATAAGTTATATTTAATAGATTGTTGGCAACACATTTTTGACAACAAATCAATTTATTATGTTTGTTATTTTTAAAATAGATGATTCAATTATTTGACAGAATTTTTAACAATTGTCTGCAAAGATGACATCCACAATCTTTTTGCTTTTTCTTTATATAAAGACAAAAATCAAGAAATCATGGCTATACCAAGCTGTCACATTTAAATAAAGAGTGAAACAATTCAGCCAGATGAGTTAAATTACACTGTGCTAATTAATGGTAATATTGAATATATTAAATAATAGATTACAGGCTTTTATTGTACCAAGTAGATGATGATGAGGGTGATGAGGCACTTACTGGATAATCAAGAAAAAATACGTGTTGAAAGGATCCTTTATTAGATGGACGTATCTAATGTTACGGGGCAGCTATTTATACTATAATCATAGACATTATTTTGTCACACATTTGTCCTCAGTCTGTAACAATTCAAATGTTTATTGTGTTAAACTACATGTTAAAGTATCTTTTTACCTCATCAATGAGGACTTGCCTTTAAGTTTCTTTATATGTGATGTAAACACTGTAGCAAGATTTATGGACATATTGTTCCTTATTTCTTTCTATGGCAGTAAAGGAAACGTATAAATATTGAAAGGATGTCTTGTTTTAAAGTGCTTTTCCCTCTTTTCTGATCATGTCGCCTGTAATGACACAGTATGTGAGAGAGAGAGTGTGTGTGTGCGTGTGTGTGTATGCACACTGAAGTGTATCTGTGTGGAGCTGCAAGAGTGTGTCTGTTTTTTATTCTATGGTGTCATATATGGTAATAAAATATTTGTGAGTCAATGACTATTAGACTAAGCTCTTTTGCAAAATGAATCACTGTCGTTATAAACAACTTGAGAGAGTTTATGGGTGTTGACTTTATCATCACATGTCAATGTTTAATGCATTTAAAGTCTTGAACCTATAGAATTTTACCATGGTTCATCCAGATGAATCCTTCCAGTGTATTCCAATAAAGAGACTGCAAATTTTCAGCTGCAAAGTAAACATCACGTATGATATTACATAAGCGGCGTGCTTATATTTTAATCTGAAGGGCAATCAAAATTGTTCATGGTTGAGTTGTAAAACATGTGTTACTGAGCAATGACAATATCTAGCAGAATAAAACCACCCATGCTTAGTACAGTGAGCACACGGCTCTACACAACACATGACTGAGAAATAATAACTTTCATTCATTCCAGCCGAATGAGCGCCGTATTCCAGGGAAAAGCCACATATTCAAAATGTGTTGCAGAAAGAAGGAAACAAGAGAAAACGTACATCTACATTTAAGTTCATTACTTATTGATAATCTGTTAGGATTGAACCTAACCTTACCTTCTTATGTTTTTTCCATCACATACAGAACTGAAGAAATAAAATCACAGTTTGTAAAAATGTCAAAAAGATTAGGTATTTTTTATTTGTTATTTTTTAATATTATTTGAATATAACTAAGTGGTGAGTTTGGGGAACATGGGCTGAGTTTAAATTTTTCTTTTTTTAATGGCCAGGCTGCTTCTAAGATAAAGTCCTTTTAATTAAAAAGCAAATAAAATTAATTTGTACTTCATCTAATGAAAAGGGTCTTGGTAATATTGTTTTATAGCTCTGGTTAAAATGATGGAGAACACAAACATTTGTAAGTAGCGTTAAAGAAATAAAAGTGATCTGACTTGACCTTCAAACTGACACCCTCACATGAACTCGCTCTCAATCCCCTAAAGAGCAATGGCCCTTATTTCCATCTTTAATCATCCTGTTTATTTTTGTCTAATCTAATCAAGTCATAATTAAAAAGTGTCTGAAAAAAGTAGATTTTTATAAAAAAAAATGCATAAAATGTGCACAGCACAAACAAAAAGTCTTCAAGTTGCAGAGCTCAAAAGGTAACGCATAACAGAAGTGACCCATGAGAGCACCTAACTGTTTGGCTCAGAAAACTGTCTTCGAAGCAATGCAGCTAATTGATATTAGTGTTATTTCAAATTTATAAAAGCTTAGGCAGAATTGACACTGAATGACAATTTCCTGTCGTAAGCAATTCTGATGGAAATATGTTGACACAGCACGGCCGTGCACAGGTCCACTTTGCATGCTTTTGAAAGCGTGGCTGTAACAGAGAGGCTTCGAGATGAATAATTGACTGATCGCTGCATAATTCAACACAGCATTGTAAAAATTCAAGGTCTGGAACGTTTCATGTTTTTCTTCTTTATTGAAAATGAGGTTAAAGTTTCTATCAACCTTGGAAAAACTACATATAAAGTGGCAATCAATGGTGACTGTAATTCAAGTTCGGCCCTTTCACGAGCATAAAAGGTTTCCGTCGCTCATTGGTGAAATCTGAACCGTAAGGGTTTGAGGCGGCTAAGAAACCACAAATGCGCTGTCTATCAAATTGTTGACTCTTCTCATGTCTACCTGCTTTCTTTAGTGTATTTTAGTAGACATACTATCAGTATTGTATCCCCAGCGGTGGATCAAGACTCTCTTTGGCTGAGAGTATGATGTATTTTCTCTCTCTCAGACAGAAATATACAGTAGTTATGAGCTGTTTGATGTCTTGTTCTGCCCCAGCTATTTAAGCGAGATTCACCCCTCCAGCTAGATGTTTCATATCACTGCACATATTGTAATAAATTCATTTCAGCTAGAACATGACTTTGAGGCACAAAGACCAAAATATCCACAGCGCTGTAATCGCGTCCCATGTCGAGCGCATTTATAACGAGCGTTGCTCATTCCAAACATGGACCGTGTCAATGTCATCACTTTGGAGTGTGTGCTTTTCTTGTGTCGAGTGTGCATATTTAAGACATCCTCCAGGTGATTATTTCACACAATCGTTTCATCGCTAATACCACCATACCCAATATGATAATATTAGTTAACTGTAAATGAAACCTGGTTCAGTGCCATTTCTTAACCTGTCAGCTGAAATAGCTTGCATTGGTGTAGCTAACATTTAAGGTATAATACAGATCACTCAATAGGTCTGTTTTGCTAAACCAACAGCATGTTTGCCAGGTTTGTCTGTCGTCTTTCTTGGAACACCAGCATCTTTGAGGGCTTATAATATCAATGACCTCCAGAGCCTTGAATCTTCAAGCACAGAGGAATCCTGATGTGCAAGTTGCACTAATGACCAAATGAGTATACTAACTAGCAAATTAGTACACCAACTATGGTGTAAAACATTAGAATAATTATTTCATCCAATTAAAAAAAAAAGATGGTGCTAATAGTTTTAACACAAAATAAAGGAATAAGTTTAGATTTCTTTTTTTAATTGCAGTTATTTATTTCCCTCACATGTCTGGGATAAAGCATAATGCCTATTTCAGATGCATACTACAACGTAATTTTCATTTTTGTCAGTCAGACATAATTATTCACCCTCATTTGACATTCAGCACAGTTTATAAAGTAAAAAGGTATCAAAGACTCACCGGCCATGTGACTCTGTTCTTCATCTGCTCATCTTTGAGTCGGCGAGGAAGGAAATCGCACGGGCTTGATTGAACACAAGATAGACTTAATGTCATCTAATCAGAAAGACCATTATGTATTAGTGGAACCACCAAACAGAATTATCTGACAAGGGGCAGGCCACATTATCTAAATTAACATTTTGCAAGCATGAACATGCAAGGCCACAGTGGAAAATGAAAGGCTACAGGAGAGCGGCCTGCATTTAGACATTCGGGCAGTAATTATTAATTTATGCTTGTCTGTGGCCTTAATGAAAATGAAAGCCAGGAGAAGAGAACAGGGAAGGATAATGTGCCGTGAAATTGAGTTTCATTTGTTCGGGGGCCACCTTTTAACTTTTCCTTTCTTCCCAGGAAATGAAACCAACCAGAGTTCTTGTGTGTTTTTCTTCTGCGAAACCCCCTCCCCCTGCACAGCCAACCAACACACATCTCTCCAGTACAGACACTGACAATCTCTTGACCTCTGCAGTATCTGTAAATATCCTGTCTACCTCTGTAATCTACTTTATAGAGCCCTGCTTCAATGACCATTATTTCTTCTTCAATAACAACTGCCCATGTTAGCACTTTGTGGTCTACTAACTGATGATACTGAGAACCCAACCTGTAACAGATCGCACACTGATACAACCAGCGATCAGTTGAAGCACTGTGATATGGGTTATAAACTGCGTGTTATTATATTTTGATAATATTTATGAATAGTGTTGGGGGTAGCGCATTACAAGTAATGTGAGTTACATAATAATATTACTTTTTCCAAGTGACTAATAAACGCATTACTTTTTAATTTTAGAGTACTATAACTTAGTTACTTTTTTTTTTTTTTTTTTTTTAAATAGTAACGCCAGTTACTTTGCTTTCTTCTTTACTTTCTGACAAGTCTCCTGACTCTTGACATGTTGGGAGGAATCAGAAATACAGAGCTTTGTGCACAGCCTGTGAATACAGTGTAGTTCTAAACTAAATGTGAATGTGCATTAATTCATCTCACTCTCAAAAAACGGATTTAGTATTCATCAAAACGAATTAAACTCAGAATAGGACGCAAACCTGCAATAATTAAATCACATAAATGTAACTTATCTAATTTTATTAACCAATGTCTTTGCAGCTGACCTTTGATGATCCAGTTCAACCATACTTACAAGCAAAAAAATTACTTCAAAAACTAACTATTGTGTGTCCTTTTTTTTTGTTTTTTTATTGCTGAAGAGTATTGAACTTTCTTCTGCATTCTTTACAGATGTGAACTTACTTTTTCTTCAGCCTGAGCTTTATTCATGACACTTTTTGGTGTGCTTTCACATTTAATATAAATAGAACTTCTTATATTAAAAACAAACACTTAAGCTCTGCCCATATTTAAAAAGTAACGCAAAAGTAACGCAGAAGTAATGTAACGCATTCATTTCCATAAAAAGTAACTAAGTAACGTAATTAGTTAGTTTTTTAGGGAGTAAGGCAATATTGTAATGAATTACTTTTAAAAGTAACTTTCCCCAACACTGGTTATGAACATATTCTAAAAAAAATGCAGCTTTCAAGTTTCACCCCTTGCTTACTTTGACAAGCTTTACAGAATACTGTGTAGAAAAATAATCAATAATTTATATTCTGCAAATGCCTTTTTATAGGTAGATTAGATATTGAATGCAACGCTATACACCGATTTCACGCAGCCGCCATGTTGAATTCGAAAGCGAGGCTCCGGTGGTAACAAACCCGGAAGTAACGGTAAACCACCAACCTGGATCTGCTGCTACCGCAATTCACGAACCTAACTGTGGAAGGAGGGAGGCATGTCTGCTGCTGCTGCTTATATTTTACCGCGGTTGGCATTCGAGGAGGCATGTCGAAACCAGTCAGCTGTATTTCTGAAAGGGCCACAGTGATTGGATAGAGGTCCAAATCACCCACGTTAAAGGTAAGGTTTAGGTTAACGTTACATTAGACAAACAAACTTGCTGATTGAAATACATTCTTTTATGCAATTTAATTAACACCTAATTTGGTTTCAGAATGTTATATATTGTGTGTGTGTGTGTGTGAGAGAGAGAGTGTTTGTGTGTCGACCACAATAGGCTACTTAAAACAACCTATGTACCTGATTAAAAAAAATAATGAATAAATAAGCACGTAAAATAATATAATGTTATATCATAATATCAATGTTTTCTATATATAAATTGTCAAAAAGTTGTCCTAAGACAAGAATGGATATGGTTTTGGTTTTAGGACAACTTTGACTAATGGTTTTAATGTTGCCTAGTGTAGTTTGGATAAGTAGTTAATGAACTCCCACAATATGTTGTTTTATTTCACAGACGTACTTGAACACTGTGTGCCATGTGCTTTGATTGTGTCATTGCCAGTGTACTTTGTTATGTGACTGTCAATATTATTGTATATACTTCCGCTCTGCTCCTGCTACAAAAAACATGGGCGACAAAAAATATGCGCTGCTTACGCGTGCAGTGTGAAACCAGCGAAAGTCATCATAGCTTGCGTAGTATAGACCCAGCTCCCAACCCAACTCTGTTAATAGATTAACGGCAACATTTTTTTTTTATCGCGCGATAAGAGTCTCATGTTAACGCCGATAACGGCTCACCACTAGTATATATATAATTGTCCTAAGACAAGAACGCATTTAAGTCTTAGATTTTAGGACAACTTTGATAAAAGGTTTTGATCAACTTCAATTGTTGACTACTATATATATATATGTGTGTGTGTGTATGCATATAAGTGTGTTTACATGAGCGTGATTTTACTGTAAGGTTAAATTACATTTTTAAAACACAAACGGTCCACATCTGGAGTGAAACACAGTGAAAATGACAAGACACTGACAAAAATGTAGTCTAAGTTAATGCAGACGAAAGACAACAGAACATTATATGAAGAACTAAAGCGTCATGATTCTGGATAAACTGAGAAATCATGTTAAGCAAAACAACATGTTAATTTACTAGAGGTTTTTACAATTAGTAGCTGCATTCTATTAAAATTTGATTGAGTTAATGATTCATCAGTGTTTATATCCAAACTACTTTGTCCTAGAAATTCTGTGATCAAACTTGTCAAAGGTTTAATGAAAATAGCCAAATCAATTTTATTTAGGAAAAACTATTGAATGGGGATTTGAATCATCAACACATCATTGGGTCATCAACCATCTTGAATAGAACCTCTTTCACACTGCATTTCTCCTGTGTTCTGATTAGAAAACCAGTGGTCCTCCTCTTCCTTCTCATCAAGTGTTTCAATATCATGAATGCTGGACAGGAACATGACAAATAACATAGTCATGGTTTCAGTCTTCATATAGTACTCTTAATTCAGTTGATTTCAATCCTGGTCCTGAGCTCCACAGATCTGCACATTTTGTATGTCTCTCTTATCTGACACAGTATGATCTAAAGAAGGTGTTACCTAACTAAACCTACTAAAAATGTAACACGGGTGATTTGGTGCCCTTTCAGAAATACAGCTGACTGGTTTCGACATGCCTCCTTGAATGCCAACTGCTGCAAAATATAAGCAGCAGCTAATATCAATCGCTTTCGATTGAAATGGATGAAATCAGCGTGTTAATGTTTAACCTAGGGTTTTAATAGGCATGTTTATTCTGATCTGATCTGGAAACATGTGAAAATTGTGTTCCAATGAGGTCTGTACGCTGGCTCATGAGCAGCACCTGTATGATGAGAGCAAAGCCTCCATCAAGTGCCTTAATCCAGGGATTTTTCTTCATTTTGTCCGTTTGTCAAAAGGAAAGCTTGGGTGCATGAGGACAACACGCAAACCTTCCGAACATACCACCATACAGACACACAGAAACACATACAGAAGCTATTAACCCTCCTCCAGCTCATCAACTTTGCTTTGCAATCTTCCCTCAGAACCATTAGAATACCCTGAAGAAATGACTTTCCAATTAAAGGGGATCTAGGAGAAGACAGCCTTTTTATCTCTGACTCCAGGAGTTCTTTATTCCAATCATTTAAATTGGAATTGATTTTTCAATTTAGCCACTGACTGCTCTGGACATGCAGCAGAGGGGGCCAAATAGAGCTGCATTCTGAAATATTTGTCCCTCATAAAGTCACGGTGGCCTCGAACGCATTAATGTGTTTTGCACGCCACTGCCGCAGACAACAGATTTTTAGCTCAGCATGCTGATGGAGAGAAAGCCCATCAAGAGTGGCCACCTCCCTCACGCTGCAGAGCACTGGACTGGTGCCTGTGG
>JAUMHP010000057.1:11828835-11839745 GCA_032361065.1 Enteromius trimaculatus
TCATTTGAAGTGATGCACTGATTATTAGATTATTAGTTAGTCAGAGGGGTTAAAACCCTGAGGGCTTTGGGGCAGGTCAGTGCCCCACTTACAGTATTTTTACTTCTGTCGGCTCACGTTTGTGACATATCTGCCTTTAACTTATTATAGCGATGTGTTCCCCATTTTAGGTCACACACCAAAATTGTAATAGTTTTGTTTAGCAGTGTTACCTACTTAAACACTTTAGGACTAAAAACTATTTAAAATTTCTAAATAAACATTATTTAAACAATTAATATTCATGAGCCTGATGACCGAACGTGCCATTTACCTAGGATGCGTCCTGGTCAGGATTTCTATATTGCCTAAAAAATCTAGGTTTTGGCTTCGTTTGGCTGTGCAGACCGATCGTTGATGTCAGTTTCTTATGTCTTGTAGGTACTTTGAATCAAAGCAAGCAACATTGAAATCCTGACCAGGAAGTGTCCTGGGAAATGTATGGTCACCCTAGATAAAAGTTTATCATTTGGGCCTACAGTAATCATATTTTATGTCCAGTTTCATTAGTTTACATTAAAAGAAAGGGAAGGAAAAAAATATACTTCTAAAATGATTTAATGCATTTTATTTATAATTGTATCTTTAATCAGTTGTTCACATTTGTTTTGCCATCTTGCACTTCAGACTTGATCTCATGCTTAATTTCTTCACAGTCAGATAAAAATAAAAAACACCTGTGAGAATGTAAAGCACATGAGAAAATGCATACAATATCTGAACAATGCCACAGCCCCTGAAATCTATTTTTTTACTGAAGCACATACAGGTCCACCAAATTACTGTTTTGGATAAAAATGGATTTATGCACATGCAACAAAAATCTGTTTTGAGGTTATTTCCTACAGTGGATTGTAGGCCAGTATCTATCATTTCCACCTGCCCTATTTTTGTTTTTTGGTTTATAAAATATCCCGTTGCTATTTTGGTGGAAGTAACCCCTGCAAATGATCCAGTGGAATTGTTGATTCATTAGGAGCGATCTGGCCTTATAAATCAAACTGAATCAAGAACATTTGATCATAAATATATTTTACTGGAGCAGTGGTAATTTACTGGGTCTTGTGTCCCAGGGCCTAGATGCCCTTTTCATGTATTTACAAATCTTTTTAAATAAACCAAATGCACAAATTAAAAATATGAGAGAGAATATACCGTATTTGTATTTGCAAAGCATTAGAGTATTTGTACTTATATTTCAGATCTTAAAATCTCCTTGAAGTAAAAATAAATCAATCTGAACTTAATGGTGCAAAAAAAAAATCTCCACACTGGCCAAACTTGTGTTTTAACAGGTCTCAGCTACTGTGTAGTCCAGCCTCTAACAAGGCCTGCCATCAGTGCTGTAAATTTCCTCAGCCTCAGCCTGGGCGGAAACAGTTGTCTTCTTCAATTACAATTGGAATCAGATGTGCTTGTGTTTTCCAGCCAGGCCTGTGAAGTCCTCAACAGCTCTGGCAGCTGCCTTTTAATGAGCATTTATTGTTTCGCTGGCCATGGATACCACTTTTATAGGGTCAGGTTCAAGGCGGAATGATTTTCTTCGCACTGTTTTACAGAAGCGTTTAGAGAGGTTTTTGTGGACTGATGGTTCACTCTCAGCTTCCTGACAGCTGCGTTGGCTTGGTTGGCTCTCTCCTCTATTTCTTTTCTTTTTCTCTTTCCTGAGTTGTTTAATATAGTTGTGTCGCAGGAATACAGAGGAGAAGATTAATGGACGCAAAGGATCGGTGGCAGTTGCGGGGAGATGCAGGACAGAGCAGGCCAGCAGCCATCTGTTCTCTCCTACCTTTATGGCTCTCTTAATGGAGGACAGGAGACAAAAGCATCTCCGCCACCAGGCAGGCGGTGAGCATTTCTGTAGCGCCACTGTAAACTAATTGTCAGTTCTTTTGACGATGCGCAAGCCAGCCGCAGACACGTACACATACACACACAGAGTTTCACAGAGTCCCAAATGTCTTTTTACCTCTCAATCAAGCGTGGTTGGGATCCGTCCAAGACAGTTGCAGCACGTTTAGAGGAACAACGCTATGAGAGAAAAGTGATTAAAAGATCCTCTTGAGGCAAAACAGATCATTCACAGAGACAGGATGGCGCGTAATCAAATTAAGATGAAAATATAGAGATGGCCCTTTGGTCTTTTGAAACGAAACAGAGATGTTCTCAGAACTTCATCAAGTGTTGGCCCATGCTCAAATGCAAATGCGGTCTGGCACTGCTTTCTTCTGAACATCATAATCAGCACAAGACTTCAGTAGACCTTATGTGTCCTTCAAGTAGAGTCAGAACTATAGTAATTATGAGCTATGTGGCTATGTGACCAAGCGTTGTCACATTTACAAGTAAAGTTCTATGATACTCATGTTATTACGTGCTCCCATGAATAATGGTGGAAAGCTGCTTTCAAGTTTGTTGATAGTGCTATGCAATAACTTTTTTTTTTTCTTATATTTGGTCAATATCAAGGTAATAACTATATTATTCTAACTATATAACTCTTATTATAACTCTAATATTCTTTTTAAAATATATATTCTATGCATAGAAATCATTTAGGCTGTGTAAAAGTGATGCAAATGTTGTTTGTTATTTTTAATTTAACATTTATGGTATCATCATAATGACTTTTTATCAGATATTCTATATCTGAAATTGCTTGTTCCATGCCAGTCTGTTATATTTGTATCATCTGTTTCAGATAATGCTTCCTCTGCTGCCACATAAAAACTGAACAAACTGTGGTTGGTTATTTTTGAATATCAGTCAGACAGTGTCTTCTTGGTAAGATGTAGCTGCAGTGAAGTCTAGAATATATGTTATTAGTTGAAAGTCTGGCTTTGTGAGACTAAATTGACCTAAAAGACTTAATTCTGATATTTGAGGAAAATAAAAGGCCTCTTAGTTTCACATGGGCTTATTCTCATCGCACAAACCCCGTCTTATGTTAAACAACAACCTCGCTTTTCTCTGGCGGTGTCGACATCTGTAAAGCAAAATGAAGTTTCCTCTCTGAGTATCAATCTTGTAATTGAGCTCTCGGAGGCCGCTACGTGACGCGCACACACAAGAACCCTCCCCGCTGTCAGATCCCTACACGCGGCTGCCCTGCGCTGTCACACTGAAGTGGTCTCCTTTTTTCTCTTCTCTCTCTCTCTCACAATCATTCTTCTGTCTGCGGCTCCCTGGGCCCTGCAGTGGGAGTCCGCCTGCGCACTTAACGCGTCAGGTTTCAATTATTTTAAATACCAAAAACCTTCCCATAATGAGGCATGACACAGACATGTAGTCGAATTTTAAATTGGATTTAATTGTTTTCTCAGTTGTAACTTTAGTCGTATAACAGAGACAGAGGTGGATGGATTGAAAGAGCGAACGAATAGCGAGAAGTGGGTGGGAGAAAGATGAATTCAGCTAGCGAGGGAGACGGACAGAAAAAGACAGGGTGAAGTCTCTGATCTTGTGTTTCTTTACACAAATCTCTCTTTGTAAGCTCTAGCTAGGGCCATGTTTGGAATTACAACTTTCATGTCTCTTATCCCTGTTGTAATTCCGCCTCGCGTGTTCCGCCGGTGTGATACGAAGGATCATGGGAAAGTTTAAGTGAGACTGAATTAAATATTTAACCGATCCGACACGAGGCCTGTCTGCTCCACGGCGCTACAATTAAACAGGGTGCCGTGCTTGCGCGTGCAACACTCGATCCCCGCTGAACGCTGTCATGAACATGCTACTTTACAGACTTAAAATAAATCTTGTCCTAATCTATTGAAAACCCTGACAAGTGGAGCCCAAGGTTTCAAGGCACTTAGCTGAGTAGTGTAGAAAAAGAACTGTACATTATTTATGCCCTCTAATGGTGCTGCTATTCTCTGTGTGTGAATCAGCAACGGGCTCGTCCGCTAAAGGAGCCGCCGCTGTAATCAAAGCCATATGTTTTCCTCACCTCTCCTCCTCTAACTGACGGGTCAATGGACTTGTCTTTGCATCGAGCGCGTTCTTTCAAGGAGATCACGCCTTATGATATAGATTAAAGAGTGCAAGGTCTTTCTTCCCACTTCTGACCAGATAAGATCTTAATGCATAAGACAGTGAGGGTAAATACAGGCACCGCTGGGAACCGTTTTCTGAGATTTCTGTGGCTGGAGGGATAATGAAGGGCACCATCCAATCGTCTTCAAACACCATTATCCACCTCAGTTTATTAGGCCAATATGCCACTTTTGGCATGGTTTTGGAGAAGATTTTCTCAGCTTGGGAATGCCTGGGATTTCCAGACCAGATCCTTGAAAGATTAGCGCATGGTGCAAAATGTAGATGATTCTTCTTGGTGATTATGATTGTGACTAATCTGCAATGGTGCAGTGGCAAACTCTTTTGTTTTGTGTCAACACTGCATCAATGGACGTATGGTTGTTTTGAATGTTGTGGAGGCAATGGGAATAACAATGACCCATTTGATTATTTGTTTTTACTGTTAAAGCATTTAAGGAAAATGGTAAAAGAAAAAATGACACATTATACGTGACCCTGGACGACAAAACCAGTCGTAAGTGTTCATTTTAAGAAACTAAGATTTATACATGATCTGAAAGCTGAATAAATAAGCTTCCCATTGATGTATAATTTGGATGTATAGGGCAATATTTGGCCGAGATACAACTACATGCAATTTTGGGGGGTACAGAAAAATCTAAATGCTGAGAAAATCACCTTTAAAGTTGTCCAAATGAAGATCTCATCAATGCGTATTACTAATCAAAAATTTGTTCAAAAGTTTTAATATATTTTTGCAAGACATTTAACTAAATACCTTCATGGAACATGATCTTTACTTACTATCCTAAGGATTTTTGGCCAAAAAAAACCAAACAAAAAAATCTGTAATTTTCACCCATACAATGTATTTTTGGCTATTGCTACAAATACTGTATACCCCAGCAACTTAAGACTGGTTTTGTGTTCCAGAGTCATGTGTATATAAAAAGCACTTATACCTCAAAAAACTATTCCGCTTATGGTTAATGATTCAGCCATATGTTTTTATTTTATTTTATTTTATTTGCTTATTGACAGGAGATTTTCACAGGGGAACCACACTCGGGTCAGCACGAGTACAGTTGCACTGTATGTCGTCGCACTGACCACAAGGCTATCAGTCCCAACAAAATGGTGTGTATTTTTAAGAGCTCTTTGGTGATATTTTTACCATGAATGTTGTCTGAGATGTCTAGTAGTACATATCTAGTGTCCTAAGACGTGCTCACTGTAAAGCCGTTCACATGGATCACATTCCCCTCGAGTGGACTGAGGAAGCCAGTCAGACACATCCGGTTCTAGTCATGTTTTTTATATGATTTGTGAATTTGGCTCTGGTATAAGTGCTCACGAACACTAGAATCCCATTATAATTCCCATATCACAATATAAAACTGCAACAGCTGAGGCATAAAAACAACACCGTACCAACTCCATTGAAGTCACCGGAGACGGCGCAGAGCAATATCGCACCAAACAGATACCGCGGGCCCACTCTGATCATCACTTGATAGTGTGCTGACAAGCAAACTCTATTAAGCTGTCTTCAAATATGCAAAATGATATGATTTTACAATGATTACATATTCACTTCCCAGCTGGCTGGCTCTGTGCAACTCCATTTGTCATTGACTATTGTGTCCAATTATATGATTAGCTCCAAACACTCCGCCACTTGGAGAGCTCTCGTGTGTTCCAGTGCACTGACTGATTCACAAACAAAGTCATTACAACATGTATTCACACATATCAAATAACAAACAGATGGCCATTGTGCGCCGGCTGATTTGTTTGTAACACGAGCAGCAGAAAAAAGGTAGTTTTTTGCTGGGCTTTGTTTAAGCACCGACTGTTTTATTCCCAGAGAGAGACATCTGGCTGCCGAGGCGGCTAAATCAACTCAAATGAAAGACAATCTTGTTTCCATTAATTTTTCCTGTGGCAAAAGCACTTGTTATGAAGATTCGAAATTACTGAGAAAGCTTCCAGATAATTCATCATATGGGCCGGACGGACAGAAAACTGCAGTTGCGCAGAGAGTGTCTGTCTCCATTAACGTGCTGTGATGTGTATCGCGTGGGGTGGCTGAAGTGTGTGTGTGTGTGTGTGTATTAACATTAACATTGCAAAACTTGCAGTAGTGTAGTTCTGTAGGGTCAGGCAAATAGTTTTATACATATTAAACTGAAACACCGTCTTGCTTAAATGTGTATAATTGTGCCAAAAAGAGTATGTTTAAGTCAAATTAAAAATGTTGTAATTCCATTGCATTAGATGCAAGACATCAAACCAGGTGGCTTCAGTGAAGAAATTATGGTAAAGCTTTCCTCAGTTTGTAATAGAACTAGTTGGCCTCAAGGGGATTTTTATGTATGATGTCAGTCAATCTGTCAACAGTCACATATTTTATAGAAAGTTAATGAAAACAAATAGAAATGTTTAATTGAAAAGATCATTTAAAACAATAAGCAGATATAATGCCACTTTCAAGTAATTTGTTAACATTACATGACACCACCTGATGGTGATATTGAGATAAAGCACTGTGAGAGTAGCATAAATGTGCCCTGGTCAGTAGCGCCACCTGCTGGCGCTTTATATACTACAAGTCAAGTTTACTGCCATGTGCTGTAACAAAATACTGTTTCAGTTTTATTCTGATCAGCTTGTAATAAACAAAATGGTGCTGTGTGTGTGTGTGTTAAGATTTTTTTTCATTTTCATTAAATACCAACATTATTAAAGAGAAAATGCTCTTATGTAATTGAATTACCTTGTCTCTTTAAGGGAAATTTAATGTGTATTACATCCCACATTGAAAAGTAGTATCTCATTTTACACTTCTAAAAGGACAAAATATACACTCCTTTTGAACTAACCTCTTCAAAGGTATTCACTGTTTCTGAAGATCATACTTGGTATGAGAAAAAGCATGCTTAGCAAAAGACTAACATGTTCAGCGCAGATTGTGCAAAGACTGCAAAGAAAGTTTTCAAAGACTTTGCTGAGATCTGACAACACACTGTAAACCCGAGAGAAACAACAAAAAAAAGTAAACCTGAAAAAAGTAATCTTTAAAATCAAGCATAATTTAGCATAGCAAAACATTGAACGCTACTAAACCTCCCGTAACACAATTTTACTATTTAACCTCCATTTAACCGAGTTCATTAAAGAAAGATTATTAAATTAAAAATAATGAGACTAATTAAGATTAATTAATATATGTCAGTTTCATGAACTCAAAAGAAAAGTTCAAAATATAAAGTTCTTAATAAAAAAATAATTTGATTAAATTAAGTGCAGTAGTTTAATTAAAGATTGAATTTAATTCAAATCGTTATTTTGAGCATTCGGGTTTACAGTGCATCCCAATTCTAGCCTAATTTTATATCTACAGGAGAAAACTATTAAACATTTTATAAATGACATTATATGTGGCTCCAACTGAAGCATCCCAATTGATAACTTGAATTTAAAACATCACGCACACTTGCAGCATGAGAGACAACCACTGAAAAAAAAAAGTTTGTGTTCACACAAAAAGTTATGGTACAGTGTTTGATGTGTATTTAACAGCAAAAGTGTAACCTTATGCAAGTGAGCAATGATGCAGTACAGTAGCCAATGAAGACACTGGAGCACATGTGATCTGTGGATGAGCCTACTGTATTAACTGCTGTTGGACTATTTAGCATCCCTGTTCATCTTGATTTGCAGTTCTGTCATTTAATTTCGAAACGCTGACACGTTTACATTCAGTTTACATTGCTACCATCAGCTGTATGATTCCTTAGATCATGGCACTGGTCAGGTTGCTGAGCGAGCGAGTGCTGTTGGTGTGAAGGCTCTTCCTACGAACGCTCCTCAGGTAGTTTCTGTACAAGATCACGCTGATCACACGGTCCTGAAACTGCTTCGACACAATGTAGAAGAGTATGATGTCCAGCACAGTGCTCGCGTTCATCAGGAAGGTGGTGAAGGCCCCCCAGGTGTTGTAACCGCTCTCACTGCTGGCCAGCAGCAGGAAAACGAAACAGATGTGGAAAGGCACAAAGCACACCAGCACCTGAACGATCAGTGTGATGATGATCCGGATGGACTTCTGCTTGACTTTGGGCTTTAGTTTGGACGTGCGGCCGTGGATGAGGTTGTCCACGATGATCATGTAACAGCCCACCATGATGCACACCGGCACCAAGAAGAAGAAGACGATGCGTGCGAAGTGGACGGGATTGTCACGGCGCAAGTAGATGATGTCGTGCATCTTGATGCAAGTGGTATAGTTTGAGATGCGGTCAGGGTCTTCCTCCAGGAGAACAAGTGGTGCTGTGCTGCCCAGGGTCATGATCCAAACTCCCGCACAGGACAGCAAGGCTTTACGGACGCTCTTTAGTTCTCGAGTGTGTCGCGGCTGCACTATGGCCACGTAGCGATCTGTGCTAATGAGGGCGAAGAGCCACAAGGCCAGGCAGGGATAGAGCACCGTTATTGCGGCGTTGATCCTGCAGAACACATCTCCAAAGGGCCAGTAGTCTTGACTGTAGTAGACCATGCGAAAAGGCAGCAGTAAGATAAATATCAAGTCCACTAAAGCGACGTTGATCATGTAAACTGTGATGGAGTTCCGTCTTTTAGTGGTCAAGGCAAAGACCCAGAGTGCAGTCAGATTGACCACTGTGCCTACGATGAAAATAATCCCATAAAACACTAGGCTAACAGTCCGGTACGCTTGGTCTGCCATGGTGATGGGTGAAGTTGTGTTATGATCCATGATGGTTTGCCTGATTTGATCATAAAAAAGAAAACAATGCCTTTTTCAGAGTTGGAGAGAAAAGGTACTTGACTAAGGTCACTACATGTAGGACTAAGGTACAAGGACACTCCTCCACTCTCACGCATCAGTCACTTTGTGTAGCATTGGACTGCTAACTACCTCATAAGACTCTTGTCTGTTACAAGGCTGCCCTCTATATCACTTAATTATACATATACAAACTCCATTTGCGCTATTTGTCTAGATTTGCACTACTCTGTCTGGTTTGCAATCAATGCCATGTGCCCTTACTGCCCTTACCTATATTGGATCGCTTTTTTGTTATATGTATAATTTAAATTTTTACTTGCATTTTACTCTTTTTGTATTTAATGTTTATTCGTTATCCAGCAAGGGTCTGAGAGTAACGCAATTTCAATTCTCTGTAGCACTACTGTATGTTTTAATTTTGACAGGAATGAAAATGAGTCTGTGAGGAATAGAAGTACAGCTTGTTCAGTGGATTGTTCAGCTGATAAAACATCCTTTTAAAGTAGACAAAATGTCATAAACAGTTTGGAAGTTTATACATTGTTATAAAGATTGTAAATCTAACCCTGTCAGCTCATTTCGAGTCATTTTAAAATTCAATATGGCCTCTACACTGAGTAAAGGCCTGTTCAAACTTATCTTACAGTTGCAACCTTATTTCTAATAACTCTTTTGCATTCTTGTAATTGTGACCTTATGTATTACAGTTGTGATTTTTTCACTGTGACTTTATATCTTATTTTAAACAATGCTTTCTACTTTATTTTTAATACTGTATATTTTTTCTTACACTAAATACGATAGTAACAAAGAAAACGTACATCTTGAGGAATAGTTCATACAAGTCCAAATATATGTAATTTCAAACCTGTATGTCTTAAAACAACATAAGGTGAGTACATGAATACAGCACTGCCATGCAACTTTTTCCTTTCTCTTTTTATTTGAATTTGAGAGTTAATAAAAAAAAAATGTAAAGGCATCAGGTTTAAAAAAAAAAAGAGAGCAGTGAAAGACAATTCTTCTCAAATATGAGTGTTAAGGTACAAAAAAAAGAAAAAACTGTAACAAAATGTTACAGTCAGTATACTAATTCATCATATAAAGGAAGAACACTACTTTCACTACAATTATTCGTTCTTTACTGTTTTGGCTTTTATAAATCAGAAATCTGTGCAGCGTTAATATTCACCAGCAATCATCCTGTATCTTCAATTATCAATCTACAAAAGTTTTTGTATACGTATGTACTGTTGATAAATGTTCTACTTAACTATTCAGCTTTGTAGAAACCACATTTTACCTACAACATAGTTTTCTGACATGACAGGCTGTTTGTAAGATCGATGGCTTTTCATTGGAAAAAAATTAAAGGTAACAAAGTAACGAATGTAAAGGTACCAACCTCAGAGGTCCATGTTGTTGGCATCGTAACTGTTCTGAGAGCTGTATAGTTGATGACTATAATGTGCCCTCTCTGTCGATCTAACAGAGGAAGTCATGAAGCCAGTGTCTTTATTTAGATTAGAATTTTTCTTTTGGTTTCTGTGAAGCCCCTTCACTTCCTGTAATGCATGTACTGGTGGAGAATATATCTCAATAGCAAACGCTATGTCATATGCAGTTTGAGAGCAGTGGAGAAGTAAAGATGTGACAGGTTTGGGTGCTGGTTATTGATTGGGAAAATAGGGTTTGTCACACAGCATTAGCTCTCTTGGGAGCAGCACACAGCAGGTGGCAACAGAAGGCATCTGGTGTTGAAGAGTTTTAATTAAACACAGGATGCTGAGGTTGGTGGTGTATAAACAGGAAATGAGATCTTTGTAATGTAGGTTTGAGACAGCAGCTCATCTTACAATTACAGGACGAAAAGAAAAACTCTAGACCTGACCAGGCAGAACATTTTTAGACAAACTCCATTTTTTTAAACTACTTTGGCTGAGAGGTCAGCTGACATCTGTCACCTGAAAACTAATATTAACTTTGACTGTCGTCTCTGCCCCAGTTTACCCGCGCGGGGGGGGGG
>JAUMHP010000057.1:11850098-11867216 GCA_032361065.1 Enteromius trimaculatus
TAGCATTTATTGCCTTTTACGGCCTGCTTTTGGGCCACGAGAGTGTCTTTTTCATGCCTTCCCACACCGGGCAAGACAGGGCAGAGACGTCTTTTGGACAATTTTTTCTTATAGGAATTAAATTAAATTTCTTTATATCTTGCAATAGAAACCCCATGATTGAGCGTACTGCTTGCATTTGTTTTAACTGTTTCATTTATTATGTGACCTAATTTTATATTGTTTCCACATAGCTCCAGGATGTTAGCAGTAGAACATAGTTCCTTTTTTGCAAATACGATTTCTCAAACCCCCTACACACATCAGATAACACAGGTCTTTTGTGATTCATTTGATTAAAGGATGTTGCTTTTCTCATTCTTGTGCATGAATCATAAAAATCTTGTGTATCCTTAAAATGTTGCATTTTGCATGTTCTTATATGTATACGTGTTCATATATGTATATATATACCCAATAACTTTTGAAACAGAAATGTTATAGTTCATAGTTCAATGAGCACAGTAGTAGCGTTAGTTACAAGTTTCAACCAAGGCACCACAGCTTCCTCAAAAACATTGAGGAAGAAAAATGTTCAAGTGACACAAACGTGTGTGCCCATAGCACACACAAAAGGCTATGTGTAGTACAGCGTATCTAAAAGTCACTGGGACATCAATTCTATATGTTCTATATTTTGATAAATAAAGTTTAATTCTCGTCATTATACATTACCATTACTCTGTTGTTCTATTTGATAATGTTCAGTGCTTTGCTACAATCTGTATTGTTAAAAGCGCTATATAAATAAAAATGACTTGACTTGACATGAACCAAAAATGTTGTGATTGGTCTGCTAGAACTTGCTAGTTTTGTGTGTTTTAAAGTGCCCCTATTTTGGGTTATGAAAGTTTCATATTTTGGTTTTGGGAGTCCCAAACAACAGGTTGACAGGCATGCAAGGTCAAAAAACGCTTTCATTTTTTTACAGAATGCATTTATTTTGACCTTTTTTCATAGACTTAGGCGGTGACTTAGTAGATCTAATGTCACCTTTTTAGGGAAGTCTGCTACTTTATGCAGACTCTGTTCAGTTTACTGTGCATTGACTGTTTTTATCCCCTAGACCTCACGTATTTCGAAATAAGGCAAAAAATTCAGATTTGACAATATGGGACCTTTAGCAGTCTGTCTGTCAATTAATGAAAAAAATAATTTAATCTAAATTCAGAAAACAAGCTTAGACTTAGGTCACAAGGAAAGACAAGATTTTAAGGCTGTTTTGGGTCAGAAAAAGTTTGTTTGTTTCTCCCCAAAATCATTTCACAGTAGAAAAGGTTGAGGCATTTATTTCATGCACTATGGTAGACTACTATGGCTATTTATGTGTAAAATCCTAAATAAAAACAACAACTCAGAAACTAGGACAGGAAATGAGTAATGTGAACCATATCAACCAAAGTTTTTTTTTTTTTTTTTTTTACCAGCTGGGGTATCTGAAACACATTGTACCTCAATATACTGGCTCATAATGGAAAATATTAGAGCTTTTTTGGCTCTGACTGGTGATTTAGGCATTCCAGTTTTGTCAGTTTGGATGGTAAACGTTGGTGGACAGCCATTTTTAGGTCTGTTCAAAGATGCTGAATTGGGTTTAAGTCATGGCTCTGGCTGGGCCATTTAAGAACAGTCACAGAGTTGTTGTGAAGTTACTCCTTCTTTATTTTAGTTTTGTGCTTAGGGTCATTGTCATGTTGAAAGGTAAACCTTCGGCCCAGTCTGAGGTCCTGGAGAAGGTTTTGGTCCATGATATCCCTGTACATGGCCTCATTCATCTTTCCCTTGATTGCAACCAGTCGTCCTGTCCCTGCAGCTGAAGAACACCCTCACAGCATGATGCTGCACCACCATGCTTCACTGTTGGGACTGTACTGGACAGGTTTTCTACTCACATACCGCTTAGAATTAAGGCAAAAATGTTTTATCTTGGTCAGACCAGAGAATCTTATTTCTCACCATCTTGGAGTCCTTCAGGTTTTTTTTTTTTTTTGGCAAACTCCATGCAGGCTTTCATGTGTCTTGCACTGAGGAGAGGCTTGCGTCAGGCCACTCTGCCATAAAGCCCTGACTGGTGGACGCCTGCAGTGATGGTTGACTTTCTACAACTTTCTCCCATCTCCCGACTGCATCTCTGGAGCTCAGCCACAGTGATCTTTGGGTTCTTCTTCACCTCTCTCACGGCTCTTCTCCACCGATAGCTCAGTTTGGCCAGACGGCCAGCTCTAGGAAGGGTTCTGGTTATCCCAAACTTCTTCCATGTAATTATTATGGAGATCACTGTGGTCTTAGGAAGCTTAAGTGGAGCGGAATTTTTTTTTGTAACCTTGGCCAGATCTGTGCCTTGTTACATTCTGTATCCGAGTTCTTCAGGCAGTACCTTTGACCTCATAATTCTCATTTGCTCTGACAGGCTCTGACAGGTGTGCGGCTTTCCTAATCAAGTCCAATCAGTATAATCAAACACAGCTGGACTCAATTGAAGGTGTAGAACCATCTCAAGGTTGATCAGAAGAAATGGACAGCACCAGAGTTAAATATATGAGTGTCACAGCAACTTAGGACCATGTGATATTTCCGTTTTTCTTTTTTTTTTATATTTCATAATTCTGTCTGTCATATTTTTTTAATGAATCCAGTTAACTTAATGAGATACAAAAGCTGTATTCATTTAACTTAGTCACTTTGAATTTCTTGTACCACCTATTTTGGGAAAATAGAGCATTTTGGTATGTGGTAAGATTGAGAAAATGTCATATTATTGCCCCATTTAATGTACTGTAGATGCTATGCATTTGTAATCGTTTTTAAATTGAAATTAAATTGAGTACATGTTCTCTACAAAGACAATTTTACCACCCACTTTATCTGCCACCTACATCCTTGTGTTTTGTAGGCTGCTGTATGCTTGCCACATTCTCCGCATTTTTTTATAGACACGTAGCTTCATGGAATACACAACAAAGTCTAGCAAACCACCTGTAGTGGCTAAAAAAGACACTTCATGTGCTTGTGGTTATGTTGATATCCTGTTCTGAAGCTCAGGTGAAATTAAGCAGGGAAAAAAAAAATACTGCAATGTGTGTTCTTAACACCCACACTCTCCCATCAAACACGTGCTGCCGTGCGCTTTTTGGTGCCCGCTGCCCACACAGAAGAGTGTGACGGTGAAGTCATCGCCGTTTTCGTAGTAACACCATTTCAGTTGATATGTCTCATGTGTCAGAGCTACCATGAGTGAATCAAATGGCATGACATTCTAAGAAAAGCTGAGATGTGATTTCTGGTTATAGATAAATGGCTTCTTGTTGTGGTGCTCAAAATCTTGTTATGCATTCCCAGCGGTTGATAACTAAATGGCAAATTAGGTCATCAAAACATTTTTCACACTTTTTTATTGTTGTGTAGGTAGCTAGAGATAAAAAGTGCAATAAAACACAGCAACTTGCAAATTAACTCTTTAATTGATATTCAGGAAAAGTTCTTTAACGAAACTGACAGCTACATAAGCTTAAATTCCCAAATGGAAAATGCCTTTATAGGGGGTTGCTCGAAATTTTACATACACATTGTGAGCGTCTTTAAAGCAAAACATAGTATTTACACAGCAGCTTATGGAAATGTCACACCTACACAACAACTCATACTTAGAATTGTCTTTCAGCCTTTTTGACCTTTGTGTGGGACTTTTCCAAATAATTAATTATTCTTAAAGGGTTAGTTCACACTAAAAGGAAACACCTGATTATTTACTTGCCCTCATGTCATTATCATCATTTTTTTTTTTTTTTTTTTTTGGAACACAAATGAAGATATGACAAAATTAAGCTGTTCATCAAATAAACCAATCCATTATCTTCAAAAAAAAAACTAATTTATAAAAATAAAATTACCATTTATTAAAAAGTAAATTTGTCTCTAAAAAATCAGATAAAAATATCTTTAATCGCATTCTGTAGACGAACAATTTTGTTTTTATGGGTTTGGAATAACATGAAGGTAAGTAAAAGGCAGAATTTAACATTTTCACATTAAATATCAGAATTTTATTTGACATCAGTGACAGGCCTACGTGACCAAAAACGAAAAATAGAACAGAAACTCCAATAACATATTAATCACAATATGAATTATATTACACAAACAAAATGAACACTGGTTCTAAATTTGACAAATTGCTATCATATTCATATTCGCACTCATCATGACCACCAAAATCTATATCAGTCTTATCTTATTATGTTGAATATCAATATCAATTTGTGAAATTCACAAATAAAGCAAATTAAAACCATCAAGAAATTGTATGCCATTTGCACAGAAATAGAAGATATAAAACACTGCACTCTACAGCTATCCAACCACATTTTCACACGTGTGCAGACATTTCCTCTGCAGTTTGCACCATCATATTTTTCTTCACATAATTTTGTCCCTCATGTGTTACTGCTGCTGTTCTCCTGCATGCTCCTGGAAGATGCTGAAATGGAAATGTAGCTCTTAAAAAGGCTCATGACTCTCTGCTTGTACGTTTTGATGGCAAAAAAGTAAATAATAGGATCAAGGCAGGTGTTAAAGTTCATCATGGCAACGGTTACCTGCATTGACATTTTCAAAGTCTTTAAGTCCTCGCAAGTGGGGTTGCCATATAGCCTTCTTACTGCAAACTGCATGAAGTTGAGGTGGTAGGGACTGAAACACATCACGAAACTCAGCAGAATGAGCAGGATCATATTTTTGGCCCTGCTGTTGCTTCCAGACCTGTTGGTCACCGGGTTTTCCTTGGCTGTCTTGGAGAGCTTGCAACTGACCCGACTGTAGCAGCACAGGATGAGTCCCAATGGAAAACAAAACCCAACGATGCAAGCAAGTAGAAGAACGATTGCCATCGCGTCGCTATCAAAATTAAAGAACTCCATGCACGTTCGATGGTTGGACTTGCGTTCCATGGTGTTCTTTAAGAGCAGAGGGGACGTCTCAAGAAGAACAATCACCCATACCAGAATGCAAATATAACGCACGACTTTGATTTTCCTCAGTCTTTGACACTTCTGACGGTGCAGCATGGCCAAGTAACGATCTACACTGATGCAGGTCATGAAGGCGATGCTAGCGTAGGTATTGCTGAAGAAGATCATGGCAGTCAGCCGGCACAAGAAATCTCCAAAAGGCCAGTCGAAGCCCCGGATGTAGTAGGTAATCCTGCCGGGTAGAGCCAAGGTGAAGAGGGCATCAGAGATGGCCAGGTTGATGATATATATTGTGGTGGAGTTCATCTTCTGCTTTTTCTGACAGGTGATGCAGAGGACCAGGCTGTTACCTGCCACGCTGATGACAAAAATCAGGCAATAGAAAATGGGAAAGAAGATCCGAGTAGACTCCTTGTAGATGAAAACATCACAAGTCTGGTTCGGGAGGCTGTCGTTCATTGTCATCTTCTGCTTGATTTGCCGTGTTCCTGAGACTGATTGGGAAAATACAAAACTGTTACAAATACAAGACTGTTTAGGAGGAAATAAATACCACAACATAGCACAAAACTTTCAATAAAACGAAAGATATTTAGAATATTTAGATGTATTGTTGTGGAAACTTTTGGAGCACTTTTGGATATTATGCATAATATCAATTGTGATCCAAAAAATTGCACATTAGTAAGTCACAATAATTGTCTGATACTCACAGCAGGTCAGATAGTCTGTCTCTTTTTGAACTGGATAGTGATGTGACTGAGGTAGTTGGCGTTTTTTGCTGAATTACTTCAAAGGAACCCACCCCTTAAACTTGATTGGTTAAGCTCAATTGGGGTTAGATAAGGTATCCTGTAAATCTCTTATAGTAAAAAAAACTTTATTTTTTTTTTTAAATGTCTATTTCTTTGTATTTGTTCCCTTCAGTTTTAATTCCTGTCACTTATAAATAATATCTTATACATATATTCTGTAACACCTGCGATAATAGCCTACTTCTTTTTTCTGGTTATTTCAGCTCACGTACAACCACAAGTCTTATATTTCTGCAGCACTGACCCAGATAACATGCCAACAAGCATGTCGAGGTACCTTTGCAGGGCTTAACAACATCCTTTTTTAAAACCATTAGGAAAAATGCAACACACTCCAGTCATGGGAAACACACATGTTGGGGATTGCTTTATACGGAACAGAAGAAATCACTTTAAGCATCAAGTTCAACTGAAAACAACAAATTATGCATGGTTGTGCAACTCTGATTTAGTATGAAGACACAGGTAGTTTGCAGTACCCAGCAAGCTAGTCAGGCTGCTGATAACATCTGTGGTTTATAACCACACTGTACCTCATCCTCATGTTCGATATATAGCAGCAGTTTCCCAATCACTTGCTTTTCTGTTGATGAAAGTCTTAAAAACCCCAACAAAAAGCACTGCCATATATGTCACAATACTGAGAACGTGAAGGAATGTGCGAGAGACGTTCGCTTAAAGATATCCCTGTGGTCTTTATCTTGCACGGAGCCTGGAACTATATATGCTTTTACTAAATCTTTGAACATAACAGCAAGTGCTGTGCAACTTGCTACACGTTATATTAACACCTTTTGCATCAGTAAAGAACTGCAGTCTTGTAAATATCTATTCTAAAGATATTCACAAGACTTTAGTTCTACTTCACAAACGCGTTCAGTTTGTTAAAAATGCTAGTGCATGAATGCTTTCATAAAATAATAATGACCAGTACTTTAATAATCTTGTTTAATGTTTAGATAAGCATATTAGAATTTCTGTGGCCTTTGAGGCAGGTGCAGTATCGAAAAAATAATGATTGTTTCCAAATGTGTTTCCGAGAACACTTTTTTTTAATTCTCCTTATAAATAGGTAGACTCAGTCAAAATACATGGCATTAGTTCAGCAAAAAGAAATGTCAGGCTGCCGGCACAAACAATTTGCCACAAAGCCACAGCTCTCAGGTTTTCAGAAATCTACCTACAAATGGCTTCAATATGCAAAGACAACCTATGCCTGTGTGTTTAGCTGAGACAGTAAAAAGCACAGTAATACTGAAAATGTACATGTATATAAAGCGTTTTAGAACAGAGGAGCTTTGCAACCATCATTACGTTATGATGTGTAAGTTACAGCTGGTTTTAACACTGTAATTGTGGAAAATGGTTTTCGATGGTGGCGAAATGTCACTAATCGTCACCAGTCACTTGCAGTTATAATACAATTCACACAGGTCAAAACACCAATTCCTCGCGTGGACAGCTTTTCATATAATAGCATAACGTATCGGTGGATTTCACGCTTCAGTATAATCACGGCAAAAAAAGGCTCATCTTAGTATTTTTCTCTTGTCTCTCTATAGTCAAAATATACAATAATTATTAGTTTCTGGTTATGCGGTTACTAGATTTACATTTATTTCAGACAATTCCTGTTGACAAAAACTACATTTTGCACAATTTTATTACAGTAAGTGTTATTTTATACTTAATGCTTGACTTAATGCACAATCATCATTGGCACTTCACCTCTGCCTTTTATTGGCACAATTCAAGGACAGTTGATTAAACCAATGCTGTACTAGACTGAGGTTCACATGCATTATCAAATTAAGCATATAAATAAAGAATTAAAAAAACAAATGCACCCATTCAGTTTAAAGCGTTTACAGGACAGCGTTGTTGTTTTTTTTTTAGTCTGACTGTAAAGTGCTTTAGACACAGTTTACCACAGTCATTTTATCACATCGGAAAATTCCCCAGTGAATGCAGGAAATCTTTTGGTGGAGCTCAATAAGGACTCCAGTGTAATATGCAGTAGTTGGTGGTGATGGCTCTGGCAAGTGGCAGAAAGCATTTTTGGATACTGAAAGTGATGACACAGCGTGAGAGACACATGAAAGTCAGTTCTTAGGAGTCTGACCTTTTTCTGTTTGTTCAGAAAGGGGAGGGAGGTTCGGATGAAACTGATTCGGAGGGAATTATGCATTTTAAGTGCAACGTCTAGTAAAACTGAATGACGGCAGTCACTGAATGAAAGCTGTGTTTATACCAAATTTGAGCTTGCAATTGATTTTTCTCTTAAAAAGGCATTGATGCACTGCTTTCTTTTCATCTGAGCAGGATTTCACATGATGGTTTGCAGAAACCACTCTATGCAATTAAGAAGGTTTATTATTTAATTCGCTGTCTTATTCATACATGACAAAATGGGACTTTGCTCGTAAAATGCTGCATAAAATGTGATCTGTAATCCTCCACATTTGTATTTCGGTATTACTTCACATTTTATGCAGTTATCAGGGGAATGGTCTCAATCATCCACACAGGGGTCCAGCACCTAAGACACAGATGACAGTAATTATTAATGGATGTGAAAATGCCATGCCAAATGCCATGGCTACCAGGTGCAGCCTTTGTGCACGTTATTGATAGCAGTTTGTTTAGCCAGTTTAATAAAGTGCATGCAACACTAAAGATTAAAACTACACAAATTTAATATATAGTACTCTGAAATAAAGCAGTTTTTTCTTTTTTTTTACAGAAATAAAAACCTGTTCATTCTTGATCTGACCACTAGAGGGAACCAAATTCTATCAAATCCACTTAAAGGACTAACTGCCTGGTAAATCCACAAACGCACAAGTTGAATAAAAAATATACAGTACAGTGTCATCTTTTACACAGATAATGTATTCATTAATATGCAGCAATAAAGATATGACGTTTTTACATGAAAGAGGTACGCTAGTTCAATTTCCTCTCTGCATCACATCAGCTTCAACAAGTTTTAGAAGCTAATATTCGATTAACTTATTTGAGTACAACGTCTTTCAGGATCAACATCCCAATCAACCAATCAGAACTGAGGGATTTGTTAACGGGAAATATTTGTTTTAGGCTTACAGTAGGGGATAGGTGCTTCTGCACCCTCATTATTCAGCTATCATTTCCCTCAGATTTTTGGGGTAAATTATTGCTAGGTGTAGGGACGATCGCCATGATTTAGCCAAGTAAGACATGATCCTGGATCAGCATATTTTATTGGTCCTGGATCAACATTGCTGTCCAAAAATATAAACTTATCCCAATCCTTAACCATAAATCTACCCCTACCCAAAATGTATGCCTAAAATCAGTGAGAAATGATTAACAAGGGTGTAGAAGCACCTTACTATGATTATAAGCCTAAAACAGATATTTCTAGAAAGGATATTCCTCAATGCTGATTGGTTGATTAGAATGTTGTTCCAGGATCAGCAAAGATGTTGATCCAGGAATATCTTGTAGTTGGTGAAATCACGCCCGGTTAGGTGGTCCAGGGTTTTTGGACAGTAGCTAATGTTGCAACAAAAGATGTTGATCCAGGAACATGTCTGACTTGCCATGTTTGCCAATCTTTTCCTCCCTAAACATTAACACAAACATTCAGGTTTCCTGCTGAATACAAATTAGCTGATTCATTTAAGTGTGAATATTATCAAACTCAATTAAGATATTTGATTTAGCAGTAAAATTTTACTGAGAAACAAAGAAATTTACACTATGTAAGAAAGATAAAATTGTTGGGTTAGGTTAAAAGTGCAGTTGAAAAATATATAAAGTAAATTATTAGTAGCTACTTTTAAAAAAAATGTGTTAAAAACCATTTAATGAGTACTAAAGTCTAATACAAGCTCTTTTTTATTCTGCTTGGAGTGGGTCATCTCGTGGGGGTTGACATGTTGAGATCACATGACCAGCCGAATACAACAGGCTTTACCTTGGTAAACCCCCCTATTATTGGACGCTTTCACCATGCAGCTTTACGGTAACTAATCTATACTTCTAATGTAATGTTGTTCACACATATAGCCTGATGTGACCCGTTTAGATTCGAGTCTCGGCCCACCCGGGGTAATTACGATATATCTTTATCTTTCTCTAATGCAACTGTTCTTTTGATCTTCGACTGTGAATTCATCCAGGCTGAATGATAATGATATGCTGAAATATCACTTTTTAGAGGCTCTCTGAGTGTGTGAAGAAGAAAAGAACGACTCTGGCGGGCTTTGAAGCTGCCCTGCCCCTTTCAGAGCCGTCATCTCTCCCGCCAGCCCTTTGTTGGTGGCGATGCTGGTTCTTTGTCAGCGGTCTCATGTGGCTTGTGTCCATTCCCATCATCACCAATTACACGTGGCTTTCTCGGACGCACATCTCTGGCGGTGTCACTCATTTACACTCGCGTGAAGACGTCCTGCGTACCTTTAGCTGCTTGTCAAATTTAGCAATCCGTTTAGCTGCCTCTTCTCTTGCGGGAACTCACACCAGTACATTTTCGAAAGGAAAATAATGTGTAACTAACACATACATAATGACGGTGAGAGGTGGTAAAAGTGCCCTGTGTATGTTTATGTGTTTGAGTGCGGATAAAGGCCGCGGGCCCTGCGTCGCTGTGTTTTAGACTGACAGTGTCTGTCAGGCCTGGCTCTGGGCTGTGTGTAGAGTAAAGGCAGGTCTGCGCTTCTCAATTGCACTCAGCGGGGGACAAGTGCTCGGCTCTCAGGGACGCCACAGCCAGCTGGCTTCACATAGATGAGCCGTGCCCCGACTGTCTGCCCTACAGTGTGTGTGTGTGTGTGTGTGTGAGAGAGAGTGAGAAAAACACTTGAGAAGGAGAAAGAGAGCATTTTCCCTATTTCTGTGAAAAAAGTGTTTGATTTTTCCATTGTGTGTTGAATAAAGCAGTTTTCTAAATCTTTTGTAGGAACTACAAATGTGACCGGGGTGAATATATTTTGGAGAGATCCTGAAGCTGTGTGCTTTGGTTTTGGTAGGTGGTTTCACAGAGTGTTGGTGGTTTCACAGCACATTCCATAAATATGGTACACTCCTGTGACTTTCATTGAAAGCATGGAAGGCACAGATGACATCTTTTGAGCTGTCAGAGATATGATTAGGTATGCTTTATTCTTGTGTGCATTTAACAGTTAAGATATAGCATACAACGGTATCATAATGTGACATCTATAGTTGATATTCAGTCCATACTAAAAAATTATTCAAATTGAATGTGAGTAACATTTTTTTTTTAACCATCTTTGCATTTAACAGACTGTTCAAAAACAAAGCTGCAATTTATTGCTATTTAAAATGATTGTGATTTGAAAATATATCTACAATGACTATAAAAACTACATACAATATTTTGCATAGTATCTGCATAGGGTTTATCTGCTGTGGGTTGTGGAAGGCAGAACAAGATACATTTTGAATATCACATTCCCAAAAGCTGGTCCTTAACAACAGCTCCAACTGAATGACAGCTTCGTTTAGGCAGCATTTGCTTCCCTGTTACTTGGCAACCTTCTTACATTCTGACGCATATTTTTAATCTATATTTAATGTGAAAGTTGTTTTAAAATTTGTATTTAGTTAAATGTACAAAAAAATGAAGGAGCTGCAAGTTGTTTTTTGTACTCATGGTAAAAGTGACCTACACGTCAAATTCAAACATCTGCATCATTGAATCCTACTGAATTTCCAAAGTGCATGGTGAATTGCCAATGTTCATTTGAGCAGTGAATATGTTTTCCTTTTATTTGATCTTTTATCTATACTTTGCTATACATTAACTATACTTTAAATTTTAGATATAATTTATCAATAATGTTGTGTGAAACAATGCTTGGAAACATCCTAAAAATTGGACAGAAGAATTGATTTTTTTTTGGAGGAGTGTATCTAAGTTAAGATATGTTTAATTTTCATTTAAGAGTCATTTAAGGCTCACCTTCATGTAGTCACATTTACAGGTAATTATTTTATATATTTTTTAAAATACTTCACATATCTTTTAGCCAAAATACATGGCCTTGATTTTGATGTCAGATTTTTGTTTGATGCAGTTCTGTGTTTGAAGATGTAGCCTTTTTGTACTTGGCCTATATGGGATAGCCTATTTTCAGGTCATCTAAGGCAAAGCCCATATTTTGGATGTCAATTTGGCTGTTTTCATATTGTTTTATTCACAGAGAGTGGACTAATTATTCTAGTGGGGCTGCGCTGCGGCTAACGGAGTGACAGTTGGCGTTATCGGAGTGATCAGTCTGCTTCTAAGCCTCTGCTTTAGCCATTTGACATATATTAACAGTAATTGGTGCCACAGCCACAATGATGTTTTGTAAACCTTATGCCATTTTCCAGGAGGATGGCCAAGAGGAATGCAGGGTGGAGGCTGGTCCGTAAAGACGTATTCAAAACCACAGAAATACACTTTTCATCATAAACCTCTAAGAAAACTTCTGCCTGAAGGTTGGTCACAGACACATAACAATCAAGGTGGACGCAGGCTAAATAGCTCTAAAAATACAAAATGTAATCGCACCAGCATTTATAGATTTTGTTTTCCTGCAAAGAGAGCTAACTGTATAATGCTGGATTTGTCTTTTCCAGTGGTGTTTCAACTAGTGGGTCGTGACCCAAAAAATGGGCCATGGGATTACACAATAATCCTAAATGCATACCATAAAGTGCAAGCAGCCCTATAGTTCTGAATAGGGACAGCAAAATAAATATATGAGAAAATACTTCCAAAGGTTGTTTAGTTTTTTTATATGTTATTAGTTTAATTAGGTCAAGGCTGTTTATCGATATCGATATAAACAAAGAAAAAAAAAGGCCACTGAATATTTTCAACTAAACCAAACCTGAATACTTAGTTAGCATTTCCCGCCCTCGTGTCGGCCTATATGTACAGGGTACATTAGGTCAACATTAGCTACACTGTACAGATGTGACTGGGCCTCTTAAGGCTTGCGTGCAAATGCTCTCCCCTTTTGTTTGTGTGTTTGTTTTTTGTGAAATGCACGTAATGTACTCCGAGGTTATTTAATAGTGAAGAGAGGAGTTCCGTGGACTCCAGCAGGTTCTGCAGCTGCCAGATTGTACAAGCGTACGCAGTGGAGAGATGTGTGGTGACAGCACGCCGCTCATTAAACCGAATCAGCATCAGGGGGGTGACAACTGGATGACTCGAGCCTCGCCGGTCACTCGGACACTCTTTGTGGTCTCTTTGCTGGTATCAGGTCAACAGCGGGCATGGGTTGTACTCTCCGGGCTGTGCTGGTGATATCTATTTCAATCCACTTCACCACCTGACATGCAGAATTCCACGTGTGCCAGGGCGCTTTCAACACGGTCTTATGTTGCAGCATCTCCTGCGTCTAGATCGCTTAGCCTCCAACGGGCTCGCCCCGAGCCATAGCGAGTCTCATTTGCGGAGGCTCAGACACTGAGGTAACAAATGTGTGTTGGTCTATTCATAGAGTGGTTTATATAATTCTGTTTGTCTCAGAAGTAAATACCTTCAATAAAACGTTGTGCTAATCAGATGAAATGCCATAAAGTGACAACAAATACAAAGCTCTTGTAAATGTCATAATTTCCCATGAGGCATTGATTCATGTGACTATGCCCACTGTCGAATCTCAGTGGTGTCTTTTCACTTGTCTGCTTCTTCTATAGTGTTTAAGTGGGACAAACTTGCAACCCAGTGTTGTTAAAATGCAAGCTTTATTAGTATATTTAGAAATGTAAATGCTTTTCAAGCTTTAAACAAGCAACAAGAAAATACTACCAAAGTTTATGTTTAGCCTTAAATACTGATCCCAAGCAGTATTGGAGATCATGTGAATTTATTTCTGCAATATGATGTTTAAAAAATGTTATGCATGCATTAAAAATGTGCATGGATACATTTGCCAAAATGTACAGTATGCAGTGTACAAAAACATTGTATCTCACAATGCAGTGCTCAACGTTACCTTCCATTTTGACTGTAACAAATGAACTTTAAATATAATACCAGCCAAAATCTGCTTTTTGACTTTTTGAAAATAGCCATTCTACAAATTAACTGTGAAGTCAGCAGCACACTACTCTATTCCAGGCCCCTGTTTGTTAGTGCTCACCCTTTTGCAGTGTGTGGACACTCAATGGCATTGATTGGAATGAGAGAAAATGGGAAGAAAATAAATGGTGCCAGATTAAACCCCATCTGCTAAGCTGCTAAAATTTTCTGAAGGGCAAATAGTAAGTGTTGGTGTACATTTTTAACGCCTTGTCAAACTTCTGCCTCCTGAACAGCCCTTAGTGGTGAAAAATGGAAAACAAATGTTCTACTGACAGCTTTCCTATGCCCAGGGTGGGAGGATATTTATATCAAAAAGGTGCGAACATAAAGAGCTTTATAGATTGGCTAGTCAGCTCTAAGGGTGTACGAGGGGCTCAAGCAAATTTGGTACCTTAAGCACTTTAAAGTGTTAATTATGTTATTTTATTAGCTGATGGATGGACACAAGGAAATACGTTGGGATAGTGTGAATTGGTCTTTGTTTGGCTTGAGGAAAAGCTTCTGTAACATGTACGACAGCTGGTGTAAAGTGGTTTACCCTCTAGGTGGGGCAATAACAAAAATCGCAAAAGTTTTACTTCTGTAAAATACTTAAAACAGAATGAATACCTTTATTCATAAAATATGCATACATATATAACTAAATATAAAGGTCTAAAAAATGTAATTTCATTTGTGTGTTTCTGCCCGTTTGACAAACCAAATAACAGGTTTTTACTCTAACCGTTATAGTCTTTATCATTAAGATTACTTCATTTATTTTTATTTAATTTTTTACAATGACTATGTGTGGTTTTATACTTAAGTAGTGTCCGCTAAATAATCACCATTCTTGAGCTGCAGACATGATCAATTCAAGGAATACATATGGAGCAGAATAAGCTCTCAATGGCGCCTACAGTAATTAGAGCCAATTTGTCACATGACCTGCTTTTATGTGTCCAGTGAGTGGAGTAAAACCTGTTTTCACCTTTCCCCTCATCACCGGTGTGTACTTGAGGGCCGATGTATTCACGCTTACCCATGGCTTGGCAGTGGGGCATGTTTCCTCGCCCCAATAATATATTAATAATCAGATACTGCCACCGCATGTCTTGCTGTCGCTGTTTGCTTGTTTTTATAGTTCACGGGTCAGTGGAGTGGCATTTGGTGCATGTCCCCTGTGCAAGTCATGTCTGTACTAACTAGCTAGTTGTGACCACTGTGAGGCTGTGCCGGTGACGAGCCGCTTTCATAATGTTGACTATGTAAGTGACAGGCATGATAGGGAAATGCTTATGCAAAACTGAGTATGAATAATGGATGAACTCATATCAATTCATAGATCACATGACCACGGCATAAGCAAACATATTGTCCTTGTCTGTTTGATGAGAGTGGAAGGTCACCAGAGGAACAGGGGGAAAAAACGGAAAAGAGAGAGGCGACACATGAGAAAAGTGAATTCATATAAAGAGGAGGTCAAGAGAAATAAATACGATTAATGCGATCTTAAAATATGCAATAAAATGAATGGACATTACAAATGCAGCGCATGCTTGTTCACTTCAAACACGGCAGGTGCAGAATTGACTATTTTTCTCATTGCCTCTTTTATTTTCTGTCTGTTTGAAATGGGCCTGAACCTGCTCATTAATTTAGTTAAATGAGGTGAGAAAGTTGTTTTCGAGGTGGATGGGGGGTTGGGCGATCTTGAAAGCGTTTCCTGTGATTTTGTTAATGTGCAGACCAGGTCCGCCAATCCTGACTGCAAGCAGCTACTGGGTCACCGACCACAGTCTCGCTCAAAGTCTTTACTCTACTCCATTTACTTTGGGTCTCTAGGGGCTAATGTTTTGTGACATTGCCAGTTATGCTCAAATCACTGTAGTTCGACCAGTATGCCTGGATAGGTTTGGTGCAATAGCTGGCATTTATTAGTATGCATAAACCTAAAAAGATGAACGCATCGATTCAAAGCTACCGTTGTGCCCTAAAAGAGCAGATGTGATCTGTATCTTCGGCACAGATCAATATCTTCGTCTTTGTGTTAGAAAAGCCCACAAGATACCTTCACAGGCATTTGTCTGTTAAAAGCACATATCTGAATTGTTGCTTAACCCAAGCAGTGACCCTGCCACTTGCAATCTCCCCCCCTCTGCCCAGATTCACCAGCGCACGATCCCCCTCGGAGGAAGGCGATACAGGGTGTGTCAAAAAGGGCCACTAGAACCAAACAGGAAACCTGTGATTCACAAATCCGAAGGCTCGCTCCGTGGCTGCTTACTCATCTGTTAAAAACAGAGTGATCTGGAAAGTTTGTATGGGAGGCCTTTTGACAGAGCCCTGCTGCTCTGTCAGTGCAGCACATGCTCTAGGCACTGGCATCCCCTATTGCCTTCCAGGTCATTGGGTAGCCGCAGAGGGGGGTCTGCCCCAAGCCCCATGACAAGCCTCTGATTCACAGCTGGATCTGTAACAAGGTATCATAGTAAATGAGTCGGTAAAACATCACTGAACTGAGGAGCGTGACAAATTGCCATGATATCATTTGTAATACTTAATGTGAGTTGCGGAAAAGGTGGTTCAGCAACGGCCGAAGCCATCCTCTGCTAGCGCCAACAAAACTGAGATTACTGCTAATGCGAGAAGGCAACGAATAAATAGTCACAGCATTGTGGTTTTACAGGTTGTAGGTGTTGTGACCGTGACATGGGTTGTTTGTGACAAGTTGCCCTGCTTTAAATTTGGGTTGGACTCTTCATTATAAATGAACAGTGATAATGTCACAAATTGCTGCTGTCTTGAGTTAGGTCTTCACCGCAGCACAGCGCAACACTGTTTTGACAGTTTTCAGATCCCACAAACCTCAAAAAACAAAAAAGGGAAATTCCGGACTAATAACTTTGAAACTCTGCTTTGCAGTTGCTTGTAAGGAAACCATTCTAATGCCACTCTAATGCTACTTTCACTTTTGTTTTTATTATTACATTGAATTACATTTTCATGTTAATCTTGTACAAATTTTTTCTTTTAAATGTTTTTATCTGTAGCTTACAATTTTCCCATGTTCAGTTATTACAGTTATTTCACTTATTTAATAAAATAATGAAAAGAAACTTTTACTTAAGTTACTGAACCTATGCATAGAAGCCTGGGGGGTGGGGGGTGGGGGGATTTTTAGATGAAAATTCAAACAGTGTATACAGCACATTTTAAATTAAGT
>JAUMHP010000057.1:11867316-11878984 GCA_032361065.1 Enteromius trimaculatus
TTAAGTACATTTCATAATTTTATTTTTGTTTTGAACGACTGTCTTTCATTTATTCATATGCAGATTTTCAGAAATATTTGTCAATTTAATATTTATAATAATATTATAAATATTATTATTGTTATTATTTACTTTTAGCATGAACCTACATGTGTCTCAGAAATAATGATAATAAAAAAACTGGCTGAAAATCACAATGGATATCGTAGGTCTAAATGTCATGGTTTCATACCAAATCCAGTGACATTTCTGTGATGGGATGTACCCCTGGGTGAACGTTGCCAACACTGGGAGAGCACTGATGGCACTCATAAGGAATCTTTGTGATTTGCATTTGTTAATGTAGATATATAAAATAATACTCTATATTAAACTCTATAATAAACTATATTTATCATGTATCTTTTTTTTCTTGTTTTTTGCACTGTATAGTTTATTGTTGTATCTTCAAAGACATTAGAGATGAATGACAGAACTGTTATCAGTTAAACAAATGCGCAGGCAATATTAAAAAGTCAAATTGAGCAGAACTTAATAAGAAATATAATGCAAATGAAGCGAACATTTTCTTACTTGAGTTAGATTGTGACTTTTAATCCATACATCTTTCCATCCATTTGTGTTCTTTAATCTCCTGCTTCAGGGTTGGCACTATTTCAAGATTTTCAATGAAGCAGACATCCAAGACACCATACCCTGCTGATACATTGTCCGTTTGTACCAGGGTAGACCAAAGAGAACAAAGGCGGTCAAGAGCTGCTGTATGTATTCTATATATTCTTACATCAGTCCCTAACATTCAGTATAATAGCACCTCTGGTATCAAGAGTGAACTGGTCTGATTATGTTTTGTTGTGTGTATATCTGAGCGATTTTCATTAGACAGCACACAGGCCCCCTTTTTTGGGACAACCAAACTCTGGCTTTTTTCGGGGGCTCTGTGGTTCCTAGGGGAGACCAGAATAGAAGTTGTGGAGCTTGCTGTGATCCCAAAGAAAGTGTGCCAAATGCTATCAAAACTGGATTAACAGATGACAATTGAGGTTGATGAAAGGCATTCAGCAAGAAAAATTTCCAAGTAGAAGAGTTTCCAAGTAACCCAAGAACGGAATTTCAAACTATATGCAATATGTTCAATGTGAGTTCCCATTCTACACCTGTTATGTTATGATATTGTTGCAGGCCTTATGTGTGTGTGTATATATATATATATATATATTACATATGTAATTCAATTCATACTTCATGTTGGCACCAAATGCCCTAATATGAGAGATATATGTTCTATGACATTAATAATATGTTTATATAATTGTATAACTGTATATTTAACAGGCAAATATTGTCCAAAATAAAGTTTTTCCAAAACTATGTAGGAAGTAATCTAGTGTGACATGGTTTGTTCGCTTTTTTATATTCTAATGCTAATAAATGTGTCATAGTTGTTGTTGTTGTTTCTTTTGGTATTTTTTTGGCTCTTACAGAGTTCCTCTCCTTCAAGCAATGCTGTGCACAACCATCGCATAGCCAAAGGAAGGGTTTTTGAAACCTGACATTTCCTCAGAGTCCCCTGCTGACTTAATCATGGCAAATATTGCGTGTCATTTGTTTGCCACGCTTGGACCTGGCTGATGGTAGTAGTAGTAATTCACCACCGCTGTGCGCCGGTTCCTGGAGTGCGCTCCAGTGATGGTGTCGTGCACGTCAGCGCATAGACATGACAACCAGGATCATCACCAAACTGAGACCATGCTTGGAATAGAGTACTGGCTTACAAGCTTGGCGTACACTTTCTGGTGCATTTAAAATGTGTGTTGATTAATATGTATTATGTAACTGCAAATGTTTCAGATAGTTGTTTCCTAACGTGATATCATTAGTAAACAGTCAGTAAGCATTCTATTGTCCTTATAAGAATTTAAAAAAAAAATGTTTTTTTTAAAAACAATTGTAAATGAATAAAATAATAAAATAATAAAATAAAACTCAGTGAGTTTAAATAATGAAAAAGTGGTTTAAAATCCAAGGCTAAATTTACATGTGCCACACTGTAATGAGGGGTCTAGTTTTATAGTGTGTTTTTAAAATGTAAAGTGTGTTTTAGTTGTTTGCTGCACCTTTCAAACGTAGGTCGTAAAGGTATTTTATGAACAAATATGTGCAAAATATACAGTATACTACATTACTGCTGAAATAGGTGGTATATTCTGAACATGGGCTCCAAACATTTAAGTGTATTAATAAATTCTGAGGTATGATAATAGTCCATATTAAAAGATAAAAAAGCTGATTAATTATTTATCAGTTGTATTAATGAATTAGTAGTAGTAGTAATTAAAGTATTTCTTAGTGCAGAACATATGCAATTGCCTGCGACTTTAAAACAGAAAGGGGCGGTTCTTTGTGGGCAAAGATTTTTCCTCTGGCCAATCAAATGTCATTATTTTTACACATAGTGACGCTGGCAGCCAATAGGAACGTCTCATGTGAGGAAGCTGAAGACATGGCGCTGCGCATAGGACGTGTGTACAGAGGAGAGTCTGTGTTGTAAGTTTGAACTTACTGGAGATTTTTCTCTATACATTATAAATCATGTGTTAATGACACTGGTCGTTTTTAAGTGGATTTGTAGTAAAAGGTTGTCCCATAAAACAAGGGAAGGGAATTAAGGGAGAATATGACGTTTTATGAATGTGACATTGACCTGTTTGTTTGTCTGTTTATTTAAACGACTTGTTTTTGTATCACAAAACGCTTGTGTAGCCGAAGTTTGTAGTCCTCCATATGTCTCGTTTTTTGATATGTCTTACCAGAGATGTCAAAAGATTGAATACTATTCCATGCAAAATAGATGTTTTGAATAGTATCCAAAGCATAGTATTATCTGTTATTATAGTAAATTATTCGGCAAGGTGTTGAAGAGCTTTTGGAATGCTGATACACCTGTCGTGTGTTTGCCAGCAAGATACCTGCATTGTAGTCTTTCAAGAGGAAAAATAAATAAATGAATTTAAGTAGCAGAACTGTTTTCAGTGATGATAAGAAATGTTTATTATTATTATTATTATTATTATTAGCTTAAGATTGGTGTTATGGCTGCAGAAAATTCAGCTCAGCCATCACAGGAATAACTTGTGTAAATAATAAATTACAAGACTAAATTGCTCAAATATATAAATAAAAAAGAAATGTTAATAATATTTCACAATATCACTTTTTATCTTTTTTTTAATATATATTATTTTAGGCTGCTTACACTTTTGTGCACATGTATAAAGATATGCTTGGGATTTTACAGCTCTCTTTTTAAAAATGCATATTAGAAATATAATATAATAATAATAATACTGAATTAAACTATGCATTTTATTGATGTTTCGAATAGTTTCCAAATCAAATTAAATATATATTTTTTTTATTTTGTTGATCTTAGTTTGTTGGACAGTTTTCAACATTTCAGTAGAGTCCCAAATTTGAGTAGACCAATCTAAATAAACAAATATATGGTTTGTTTATGATAAGCTTAAGACCGTGCATGTTAAAATTGTGTGCAACATTTTCCCATTTTAAACCTCTATATCCTTCAGACACAAATGAATGACTATTAAATGACATTCTGTATGCTTAAGAATTCAAAGATAATATACAATAAGCTTGTCATTTCCAGAGGTATTTAAAACAACCAGTCAAAATCACTAAAGCAAATTAGTACTGTACTTCTACATGGTACATCTGTGTCTAATTCCTCTTGAGAGATTTTAATGAGGGACTTCAAACAGTTTAAATGTCAATTACAAAGAAGGCATGGTTTTAAGGTCCCAGTAATCTGTCCATATTGGGCATTGGTCATCAGGACATGGTGCCAGGTGGCTGTAATTCATAGCAGATGAATTTCCAGAGGCGCTCTACTGATGGGCCAGCTAATGTACAGTGTGAACTGTGACTGTCACGCCAGGGTTTGTCATATTTGCAGTTAGTATGTGAATATGCAGTGCGTCCAATGACAGCTTCGGTGCCTGGGGTCGTCCAGGAGGATGTGTTTAACTCTGTTAATTAAACCAGCAGTTCATGTTTGTTATACCTTGAAGACAAATCCATTTGTTCAGCTTCTCTAAAGGAACACGTTTCTCACACATTCGTTGTTAAATTAGTTCTCCCGGGTGCATGTATAGAGAACCTGGATTATCATCAGCTTTCCATTTGGTTAATAACTGTGCGAACTGATGTGAGTGTTTTTTTTTTTTTTCCCTCTTTCCACAAAAGCCACAAAGCAAACTGGGTTGGCTTGGAAGGAAATTTGAACACATGGCTAACTGCACAGGCTGGACCCAATTCCAAGGCCCATGAGTGTGTGTGTGTGCGCGCGTGTTGTTTTTTATGGAGAGCCCGAGAGCCACTGGCTTGGAAGCAGACTGGGATATGTCACAAACACCCTCATGTCAAAGATGCAACAGCATCCCAGAGGAAACATAGATTGACGCTATGAACTCGACAAGTGATGAAAGTAGCCTAGAGCTTGTCAATTACACTTCCCGGGCCTGGACCCTATAAGTTAATGGGCAGCTTCCCCTTTCGAGGCCTGCCACGGCTTTATAGTACTGGTTATAAAACCATGAAGTGTAATGTGCTACTATAACTTTTTCAATTAAGAGCAACTGTGCAAATGCCCTCGAATACCTGGAAGCAATGGAAAGCAATTTTAGAAGGGTTTGTTGGCATAAATCAAAGTTGGGGTTCTTTATGCCTTCATTTACGAAACATTTTAATGAACTTCTTTTTGTGATCCAATCATGATGGGTTTTTGCTTGTATTTGTCCGCCTTGATTTGTAACGATGAACCTTGTTTTAAATGCGTGCCCCAGAAATATCCCACTGTGCCCATCGCCATCAAGCTAATTGTTCATATTATTTGCTTTTAAACTAGTGAATCAAATATACGGTCTGTGTTTGAGTTTTATATCAACTGCGTCGGCAGTGCATGAAAGGGATAAATTAGGGTTGTTGTTCTTTCCTGTTCTAATATTCCTTGTGTGTGTGTGTGTGTGTGTGTGTGTGTGGAAGGACGGTGACATTTCCGAACAAAGTCAACAGGACAGGACAGATCATTTTAAATGTTCAAAGCCGCCGATCCCCCCTCATCTGGTGCCTTTTAGTGTAGGTGCAGCCTTTGGCATCCCATAGAAAAATAAATGAGTGCTGAGTAAATAGTGATGTGTTGACAACTCATTTCCACATTGATTGGTGCCAGTAACAGGAGCAGAGGTGTGTGGCCTTAATCCAATTACGAAACAGAACCCGAGCCTCACTGTAACCAACCATCTTATACAATACGGCCTGAACCGTGTAAACCAAAATATGAGTGAGCCCGGCTGACCCAGTGTGATCAAAGCAAGCCTGAGGTTGTTTTAGTGTGAAATAAGTAAGCTGGATTCAATGGCGCTCCCTCATAAAGTGTGTGAGGCTGTGTTTGTCTTAGCTCTTCACGTAACCCCAAGAAAATAACAGATATCGGTATTGCGTCCGTCTTGCTCTCACATTTCAGATCAGTACGTCAATATATCGGTCTATTACCTGTTGTTGACCCCCCCCCTAAATTGGGCCTTTGAAATTTGTTACAGAGCATTAACTTAACACATGTTCTGGGGGAAAAACAAAGGGGAGGTAACAGGATTGGGAGCCAGCTGAGTAAACTGAATGTTAGAGGGATGGCAGTTTGAAGTTTTCTTGTCCCGGAGGTAACTGAGAAGGTCCATACGGCCAACAGATGGAGATTTGTGCTCCGAGTCCCCACCGACCCAAACAAGTGCCTCTGCTCTTGCATTAAAAGCTTTGATCAACGGAGGGTCTCTGCCAGAGAGCGGCTCCTCAGATAGGCCGTGGACTCGCATCTGTATAAACATGGCCTTTCAGGAATGTGTGAACAATGCAACAATAGAATCTTGTTCTAGAGCCAGACCCCTGGACTCGTGCGGTTCACCGATCGAGCTTGTGCTCGGATTGAATGAACAATTTGGGGAATATTGGCTGTTTTCAGACATAACAGTGATGGGATTTTGAAACTTTGCCTGTGATTCACACGAACGCGAGAGTGACACAAAATTGTGATGGACTTTTAAATACATATTTAATAATAATATTCACACATTTTCTTCAATTTTTTTACCTATTTACCCCTAAAGTGGATATATCAGTACATTAATTGCATTATATTACCCTTTAAAAGGTACTGTCCATTAATTTCAAAATATTTTGCTGAATTTCTTTCTCTTTTAAAACTACTACACAGCTCCAAGAATAGTGTAATGTTTACAACAAAACAAAGTGTTACATCGGACGGCTGTTTCTGATAAACATGCTTCGTTACGTGCGTGACTAAACAGAACGGACCAACTCTGAGAAAATGTTTACAGAGAAACCACTGAGTCACTGCTTGCATCAGGTGAACTGGCTGAAGTGTGTGGTGTGTGTGTGTGTGTGTGCTTGCATGATCTCCTGCCACAGTGTCTGCCACGCTTAGTTCATCATACTCCAAGCAGAGCTCTGGAGAGACACCTGGACTGGCCAGCCTCTGCTGGGAAGGCCACGCTGTGCCAAGATCAACCGTAATCAACACGCATTTTCTGTCTTATACATCATAATAATTAACTTTAGTGCTGAGTTTACAGCAGGCAGCTGAAGGAATTTTTATTGTGATTTAGATGCTCAGGTTTGTGGCAGCAGTTCTCTCACAGTCCCCATGGTGTCAGTGTTTGCAACGTTTGATTATTGCCCTTTGGTCACACTCCAGGTAGGCAGTGCAGGGCCTGCAGTTTAATGAAAAGTTACCGTTTTATTGACAAGAATAAGGTTAAATTCCTTACTTGTTTTTGTTTCTCTGTATGTGTTTATTGGTGGATTTGAAATAAATTATGTATATAAATATAAATGATTTTGTTTTATGTTATTAGAAATTATAGAGCTTTAAATTACTAATAAAATAAAAAATTACATAGTATAAAGAAATATATAGATGTGCTACACAGTCTTGTTCTACAAACATGATCTGGTATAGTGTACAACCATAATTTTTTCCCAAATAAATACTTCATATATTTAAATATATGACTGATATATGCCAGCTTCCCTAAATCCGCTGTCTCTCCACCTCCTAAATCACTAGAGGCTGCTAATTTTATGTAGAAACACGGATCTTAAGTTCTAATTTAAAGGCCAGAGCAAACAGCACTTACAGTGAAATTAGTCTCCGGCGTTGAAGCGTGCAATGAAATCATATCCATCCCTTTTTAATGACTGAATGAAATATTAAAAGAACATAAGCAATAAGAGGAGAAATAATAATAGGAGCAGATTTCCCATGGTGCAGCACATGGAAATGGGGAGATAGGAGCCCTGAGGTTGGGCTGGGCTCCTTCTCTCCGTGTCTGTGAGGCTCCACCAAGCCAGCCAACGTTCCACCGTTTCTCATTAGCTTTGCAAATGAGCACGTCGTGGTTCAGGCTACGCAGCAGGAGGTTTGAGAGCTGCATCCAATGCTATTTGGAAGATAGGTGGCGCTGGGGATCCTGAATATTGCCTGCTTCTCCGGTCTGATATTAGAATAGTGTCTGTACCTTATTTACAAGCCGGGCAAGCCGTATACTCTCAGAGCGTTTCAAAGTGCTTTGGACTTTTAAAACACCAGTTGTAGTTTCTATAAATGCTTTTGTAATTTTCATATTGGTTTAAGGCTCTTTTCCCACTGCGTTGGATGAGCTATTACAATCCCAAATTGAGCATTTGGCTCATGTTTCTGTGGGAGTATGTTTATGGATTTGAATAAGTGATTCAATGTTAATTTTATAGTAACTGTTAAATGTGAAATTTAGGTTATTGGACTTCTCTTTTCATAATAGGCCTTTAATGCTCTGGATTTGTGTTTTGTGGAGAACAAAGCTCCTGTCTGTGAATTTCTCTTTTTTTTCCTCAGGGAATCATCTCTGTTTAACACTGTTTCATCATATGAAAGTAACACAGCTGTTGTCAGATTCACGGAAATGCTATTTTGCCATAAGTGAATTTAAATCAAAGACATAAATAGATAAAAATCAGTATTCCAAAATTTTATTCAATCTTTATGTAGGTAAAAAAAGCATTTTTTTGTTGTTGAAAACCTCTTACCTTAATATCACTTGGTTTTGCATTACAAAGAAAAAAAGTACTTCTGAAAAATGATTTTTAAGTACTAATGCCGGTTTCAATTTACAGAGTAGTACTTTTTGCTATGAATGCAATACTGTCTCTCCAGTTTGATTTTCGAGGTTTGGCTGATCTTGATTTTTTTTTTTCTTCGGTATTCACACATCTGTAGGATTTGGAGAGAGTTAATCAGTTTTTCCTGCTTTCAGCAGACGTGTTAGAGGAACGACAAACTTGAAAAAAAAACTACTAATTATGGATATCACCCCTGCAATGATCACGCCTTTCTTCCTCTTTCCTATTGCTTCTCATGAATTTTGTGTCTTTTAGCTTTACCTTTAGGCTATAAAGAAGTTTGTCCCAATGTCAGCAACTATGTACCTCACACACTTGTATTAAACAGAGAATTTGTAACAACTAGGAATGTGCAAAATTATGTATCTTTAAAACTGACTAGTCAGCAGGTTGCCTATAGAACATCTTCACCTGTTAGAAGGAAATCCTCTATCATCTTTTTAGGGGGTAACAGAATGGGTCTTAAAAGCTTCTTTTTAAAAGTTAGACTGTTTTTAAAATTGAACATTTTCTAAATAAAGGTGATGTAACAAAAAAAAAATGCTAATATGCAAAAATGGACTTTGGCATATATATGACATGCACATTTTTAGCATGCATATTAATATGCAGTTGTCATGTACATATGATATGAAATTTGTTGACATTCATATGATATGCAGTTTTTGCATACATATGATATGCTTCTACCTAGAGAATTAATTAGTTTACCAGCTTACTTGATTTATTTTTATTTTAGCTGTCCAATCCATAGTTACTAATTGACTAATAGACATTTGGATGGCATGCCAAGTAAAATAAGAGTTCCCTAGGGCTTCCCAAAGGGTATTTGTACTTTTAAAGCTTTTTGATTAAGAAATATTATAACTAGAGTTTACACCACTCTGACCCCTCCTTCCGGATGCGCTCTATGTAGAATGCCTGCTCCTGAAAATCTCGTTCCATGCATCCTGTCCCATTCCCAGAGGGGTGAACCGGTACAGCCTTTAGAGGTGGGAGCACGCAGGCAAGCGAGACCGTTTACTTACGCCTCTTAATGGGGAGCGTGATGGGCGCCTGTTCACATCACTGGGAATAAGGGCCGACGCTGCCGTGCTAGTGCTGCAGCTCATTAGAACAAGGCCAAGATCCTGCCACAAACAGGAACTGGACCAAGCCAAAGACTGTGCTCGTAGGACGCGTCTGTTCGCATCACTGACCCCCTTAAGATGCTAGTTTCCAGGCTCAGCTGCCTTCACTACGGTTACAGTTAGTGCCTCCTGAGTACACGCAATATTTGTTTGGTTAGTTTTTGTTTGTTTATTGTTTCCAGATGGCAGCCCTCAACTTTGCCTGCGTGGCTTTCAAGTTCCCAGTGAGCGTTTTATAGTCTTGGCTGGAGTGCTTATCCTGTTTCCTAGACCTCGCTTTATGATGCCACTTTTTTTTTTTCTTACCTTGAAACTGGGAGCAACTGTCAAAAGCTGTCTGCACTTTTCTAACGTGAAAAGGTGCAGTGTAGCTTTGTTGTGATGCCACAAGGTTTACCCTAAGTTTAAGGGTCACTTGTGAAGGTAGTGTCCCATTCTCCGCAGTTTAGCTCCTTATTGGGAACCGGCCAAATCCCTTTGTTCGTAGAGGTGCAGTGAAATGTGGTCCTTTTGTTATGAGAAGAACTGATGAGCCTGGAAACCTTTTCCCATGGCTGAATCTGGGCACTGTTAAAGCCACGTCACTTATTTACAGGAATACAGGAGGTCAGTCTCGGCTGTAAACTGGGGGGTGAATGACTTGCCCGTCGGATGCGGTTAAATCCAGGGGCCTACTCATATCCTTAAAGAAATATTCAGGGTTCGATACAAAGTCAAGCTTAATTGGCAGCATTTGTGATGTAGAGCTGCATTAATCGAAAGCATGATTAAATTAATTGCGACTTGTAACAAAAATCAATGTCACATTGCAGTACTTGAAATAAGTACATTTAATTAATAGTTTTTTTAAAAGATGTTTAAATAATTTTTACAGTTGCTTTTGAGTTTATGGCAATTTTGTCATAGTGGCAAAGTAAAAAATAAATGTATTTATGTTTTGTTTTTTTTTCGCATTATGCTAACATTTACAAATTGGCTCTATTCACTTCCACTCTAAATGCCCCACTAACTTTAGTGGTTACAAGTCGAAATAATAAATATTATTTTATTTCATAACATTATGCCATAAATGCTGATTATCAAACTTGAAGGTAAATAAGTATTTGTTTCCACTGATGACTGGTTCCTCTTGCATGTCATTCAGATTTAACCACAATCTACATAGACTGCAGCTCGTTTAGTTGTGACTGCCTGTTTACATTGCTAAAGCGACTGGAGACCCGTTCCCGTTGCACGCAGCTGGTGTCAGCGGCAAGGTGTCATGGTAACGGCGCGATGACTGTGTCAGGCAGGGCTTAGCTCATGTCATTCTTAATCACGGGATCACTGTGTTGCTAAGGTGTTGAGAAAGCTGCGATACAGTATCGTGTGTAGCACTGTAACGCGCTCTGGCCTGAGGCTGACCCCTGGGATGAGGTGTGACCGTGACGTATAAGCTGTGTTTTTTTTTTTTCTCCAGACCTTGTTGTCTGTTTAATCTTTTCCTTGACCGTTTGGTGGCATGGGTCGGGAAGAGGACAACAACTCTTGGCTGCACTTTTTCTGAACTGTTATCATGCCATACGTTCCTTTAAATAGAAGAAAGCCTTATGCATTTAAGATGTTTAAGAAGGAACCTTAAAGGACAAGCAGGTTGTCAATCAGAATGTGTGTTGTGCACTATAGCTTTTTAAGTAGTACTAAATACACTCTAGTTACTGTGTTCCAAGTCTTTGCTTAGATTGTTCTGTTTTTTTATTAAATGCAAACCTGTTTCTGGGAAACTAAGGGTCAGTCTTTGGTGACTGGCATATTTAGTTTTAATTTTTGCAAATGTTAAACTCTAATTTCGAGTGTTTACATCATGAAAGCACACAACAGCCTATTTTTACAGGTAGTATGAAGTGAATTTTGGTTAACCAGAATATTTTTACCATGTTTTTTTCACACCGTAGTCATGTACCATTGGGAAAGGAATCTATGTAGGTTCTCAGTAAAAATCCAATAGATATTTTTTGTGGTGCATATTAATAACTTTTTAATGCTGTCATTGGTGGAGATGAAGATATCTGTGATATCTATGGGGGTTACTGTGGATGCAACATAATATATCCGTCAATCAACACCCGTATGTGATTTGTGACACCCTTTACGGGATCCAAATGTTGCGTACCCCATTTTTGCACTTAGTCATCACTGTAAATCTAGAGTTAGGAAGGGTTTTCTGGAGATGGAGAGAGAAAAAAATAATCTAAAATGTAGGGGGGGGGGGGGGGTACATACTGTTCAAAATCCTTTAATTTATTCAC
>JAUMHP010000057.1:11879084-11901186 GCA_032361065.1 Enteromius trimaculatus
AGCCTTCTGCGTCATGATTCTTTATAATGGAAAATATATTTTAAAAGTTTTCGGCAAAAAAAAAAAAAGTGCATAAGAAAATATTACTCTTATTTTTTTTTTTTTTGTATCCCATGTTTGTTTGTGTGTGCTTTACGTGTGTTATGAAGCACGTCCACGCCCTTTTAGAGTCCATGTTGAACTCAGCAGGAAGTGTATGCCATTGATTTAATATGTCTTAATTCAAAGACATCTTTTAAAATGCTTCAGGGCAGTTGTTACCATATTCCAAATAATTATTTCAAAAATTAATTGCCAAAGTACAGCAGAATGTTAAACAGCCACACCCTTAAATAAAAATAACAATTCAAAAGAATAACAAATTTGAAGCCACATGCTTTTCTAACAATATTAAAATAGATTAAAAATATCCTTAAAAAATTGTAAAAAAAAATAAATAAATAAATAAAAAGAAAATAATTATTATTATTATTAACGTAACTGGTAAGAAAACGATATACACAGATTTATCAAACCTTAAAGAAGAAGGGGGGGGAAATTAAGATTTTCTTATTTTTATGTTGCCTATATAAAGCGTGCCTATCTCTCCAAGCGTATCTCTCCTGCACCTGTAACTGAAAGTGTTGTGATTTCTTGCATAAGCCATCATGCCTGTCAGCTTTGTCAAGGGTCTTAATTTGGAATGAATGGAACCACGGTGTATGCCGGTTAATGTGACAGAAGCATTACAATCTATGCATTCTAATTGAGATTTACGACATCCAAACGTTTACCTCTGAATTGTGTTGGAGGAACAGCACGCATTCAAGAGTGTCTTTAAAAACATGAGAATGTCATAAATAATAAATAAACAAGCTTATGAGTGTATTTAAATTTTCGTTGCCTGTTGTTTGAGACGACGTAACGGTGGGAGAAGACCAGGTTGTTTTATTACAACCTCTACAACAGTGATGATTTCTTAATAAGTTCAAAGGCTAGCATATATGGTCTCCACGGGTCGAAGGTCAACCACCCTTGAAATACCCAAAGTCAGTAAAAGTAACCAATAATGCGTCACGATATTGATAATGTCAAAGTTAAAAGAAATGCCTTGTCGCTTTGTCTAAGAACCTTACACATTAATGGAAAGCCATAATTTATGTAACTATAGAGGTAAGGTTATTTGGGATTTCTGCTTTCATATGCAGAGAGAAAAAACAGGCTAATATATAGGCATTCGTATATTTTTTTTAATAGGCACAATAAGCAAAATTGCTTTTCCCCTGTGTTTCGAGTGTGTTTTGGTTTGAGCTTTTTTCGAACTTTTCCCCTTCCTTGCTACACGAGAAAAGATGAAGAAAAACTGCGGCTATGTGTTCCATACCGACTGCGCTCTCGGTCTAATTTCTCTTTCTTCTTTTTCCTGTCCATTGAAAAGGGGAAAGGTTTTTGTGGTTTTCTAGAGAAATAAAGAACTTCTTAGAGAGGTCGGCAGACGTGACTTGGATCAGATCCTGTGTTTCCTGCGGAGAGGGTAGAAATAGTCTTGGAAGAATGGTACATAACGTTCAAACAGCATGGCTTTGAGCTGAGGCACACAGAATTCCCAAAGTTTTATACATCCTCCGCTCTATTATTTACAGCTTAAAGCGTTCGGAGGAGAGGAAAGGAGAGACGAGACAAAGTGTGTTGTGCGTTGTAACGGGACTTCGTGGGACTTAGGTTCAATGAAATTGTAAGTAAACCTCCTTTAATTGTTGACATAAAAATAAACGTTCGAATGCTACACTTAGGACGTTTTCTTAGATTAGAAATGGTCCCTGTGTTGGCTTTTGCGCGTTGGCCTGGAATCTGTAATGCATGCAGTAACCCCATACACATGTGCTAGGATAACTTCAGTTGGACGGTTTGGTTATTGTCAGGGTGGGTACAGTCTTCATAGGCTAGGAAAAGCTCGCATATACGCCGGTTTTACAACCACAAAATGCCGCTAAACTTGATTTTAAATAATGCAGATTCCCTCATTTAGTCACACAGAAAGACAAGGCTCTCTGGGCGTGACGTCACCATATATTTATTTATTTATTTTAATTAAAGGTATATCATATTGTGTTTTTCACACGGGAATGTAATCTCAGTTGAATACATTTAAATGGCAATTTGTTGTGTGTCTTCAAATATTTAGAATAGGCTACTCTGTGCGCGCTTATCTAGATCTGCCTAAAAAATAAGGCTTTGCGATAGAAAAAATGGTTACAAGAATTCTCTAATTTATGCTGTTGTTGTATTTACTGTGTTTCAAACATTAATGTGAGTTTATGGTTCTGTTATAGAGGAAACACAGTATGTTTCAGAGTTGGTCCAGTCGGTCCAATTTATGCAGTAAATTATTAAATGTAAAGATGATGTTAATGATTGTGTGTATACAATGCGGACAACTCTGTCAATTTTCATGTCAATTAATTTATTTTTTGTAGGCTACTTTATATCTCAATAGGATCCTGTTATATGTAGCTATACATTACACCTTTGTTTTTGATGTGTCCATCAACACTCAAGGAGACATGATCACGTCTTTTATTCAAACGTTGACCACCACAGACTAGAACTAGCGTTTCAATTCATCATACTCTGTTGTCATACTCACGTGCAGACTGAGTCAAGGCAGCTCGAGCGAGGTATGAGAGCTGTTTTTCATTCACGTTAACCCTGTCTGTTTGGTGGATTAGCCTATACTATGCCAAAGTAACTAACTAGATTTCGCTATAACCAAAATATCCTGCACATTTTAAGCCATTAAGTAATTATTCAAACTGTAGTGGCGAAGTTCAAAGAATTGGGTTACCCTTACTCTTATGAGCCCGCGTGGCAAGTGATTTAGATTTTTTTTAAAGCGGTCTGATTAAACGCGAGTATTTTTGCTCTCCTTCTACATATTCCCCGAAAAGGCTCTCCGAAAAGTAGGCGGTAATTGTCTGTGGAAGATGGCGATCAGCGATTAGTTGCCAAAGGAGTGCGTTCGATTGGAGGGGCACCTGGGATTGATGAGGAGCGGCGGCCAATGAGAGTGCGCCAAATGAATGACCGGGCTCCAGTTAAAGGGGGCGTAAGAGGAGGTAGTGCCAGTCCACTGAGAAAGAGGGACCCTCCGAGATAAACATAGACAAGCGAAAGAAATAAACATTCCAATTCGAGATGCTTCAAGAACAAGGAAGACTCAGTAAGATAATAACTCGCATTTTCGTGTAATCCGAAAATTACGACATCGACTCAGTTTGAAAGGAAACGCGCAAAGGAATCTTTTCATTTCGCTGCATTGGGGATTTTGAGTAACAAGTTATCCACAAGAAAAAATAGTCTAACTTAACACGCAAAGCTTTTTTTCCCTATGTGCGGATCGAACTCCATCGCCTCATGTCGTGTTCTCAAATCTGGAAGTTAATATTCCTGTAGCGCATTCGATTTTATTTCGTTACATGTTTTGTTGAAGCGCCGCGCATAGACTGCTTGAAAGAAAATTGGTTTTGCTCAACGAAAGCATGTTACTGGACGCTGGGCATCAGTTCCCTGGTTTGGGAGTGGGCACCTTTGCAAGGCATCATCACTCTTCCAGTGAGATGCAGGACAGAGACTTGAGTTTAGCGCAGAACAGCTTCGTCGACTCGGCGCACATGGGCGCCTTCAAACTGAACCACGATCTCTCGCCCGGACAGAGTTCTGCATTCACGAGCCAAGCGCCCGGTTACCCCGCCGCGGCTTTGGGCGCGCACGCGGCTCATGTCACATCATACGCGAGCTCGCCGTTTAACTCCACGCGGGACTTTCTCTTTCGGAGCCGTGGATTCGGGGAATCATCACCGGCGGGAGGCCAGCACGCACTCTTCGGCCCCACTGCCGGCTCGCTCCATCACTCTCACACAGACAGCCAAGGCCACATTCTGTTCCCAGGCATTCACGAGCAGCATGGATCTCACGGCTCCCCAAACGTGCTCAACGGACAGATGCGACTCGGACTACCGGGGGAGGTTTTCGGGCGATCAGACCAGTACCACCAGGTCTCCAGCCCGAGGACCGATCCTTACTCAGCCGCTCAGCTGCACAACCAGTACGGCTCCATGAATATGAACATGGGGATGAATATGGCAGCGCATCACCATCACCCCGGTGCCTTCTTTCGCTACATGAGGCAGCAGTGTATTAAGCAAGAGCTCATCTGTAAGTGGATCGATCCGGAGCAGCTCAGCAATCCGAAAAAGAGTTGCAATAAAACTTTCAGCACCATGCATGAGCTGGTCACCCACGTCTCGGTCGAGCACGTTGGAGGACCCGAGCAGAGCAACCACATCTGCTTTTGGGAAGAGTGTCCCCGGGAAAGCAAGCCTTTTAAAGCCAAATATAAGCTGGTCAATCACATACGCGTACACACGGGAGAAAAGCCTTTCCCTTGCCCGTTCCCTGGATGTGGCAAAGTCTTCGCGAGATCAGAAAACCTGAAGATTCACAAGAGAACACACACAGGTAATTAAGATATTTATTTTTGCTCGTGCTTGTCGCGTTATTATCTGTTACAAATCTTGCGTTTGTTTTGAAGCTGCAATTTTCTTACTTATAAACCCCCAAAATAGTACCGCAAATAGTGGTTCTTACAAAAATAAGCTGATTATGGTAGGTTGGTGTATTTTTAGACGTTGGGAGCGCATACTTAGATTGACACTTAAAGTAGATTTAAATCTTTAAAAAGAAAACGGATACGCACGTAAACATTTCGTGCAAGAGAACGCGGCTGACAACGATTATGCCTGGTCTCGTAGCGAGTAAATGCGATGTTTTGCAACAGTGTGCTGAATTATGTAAGAGACTGTCGAGGGTTTGTGGTTCATAAACTTTAAACGGGTCAAAGGCGACTCGAGGGCTCATCGCGTGCGCAGAGCAGCCGTAAATCTCTCCAACCGGTTTAATGTTTGCGTGGACCAATGCTCGAGCACTCGAGTGACTACGTCAGGATTTTGAAATTACTCCAGTTTGTGCATGTTTTGGCGAAGTTACAGGATATTTTAATTGCTGTTAAAATTAGAAACAGTTGATATATATATCCACACTAACAGTGAATCACTTTATATTCATGAACCGATTAAAAATAAACGATTTGCTACAATACCCGGAATGTACACGCATGCACATACGAATTACAAATTGAATACAGATCATTACCAACACAAAAAGGAGGACATATAAATAAGAATATATTTCCTACTTAGGAATGGGTCTGTGATATGTGGGCCTTTTGTTATTCTTTCCACTGCATTGACAGTCTATGTGTTAGACAGGCCATTACCAAGGTTGCACATTTAAGCAATTTCCTCTTTAGAATACACGGAGGTATTGAACCTTCTATTTGTCTAGGTGTTAATTGCATTTTGATTATTTCTAAGCAAATGGTGAAGTTTTGTGGGGGGCTGACAAAAGCTGAACGCTGAAAATAGGAAATGGTGTTACGTGACAGATTTTCCCCTTATTTTAGTTTGTTTGTACAGATTGCTAAATAATGTAAATGCTCCCAAACGTAATTATCAGCTAAATTAGATTTTATTTATATGTTAATATTGTTACCTTTTTACACTGCTCATATTTTTAGATGTGGTTGTGTGACCCCCTGTGTCTCTGTTTTCAATTCACAGCTCATGATTTCATTTCAGTTTATTTAGAATGCTACGCAACCTATTTCATTTTATTTTTAGTAGACAATTGTTTTGGCTTTTTATACATATACATGTTCATTTGAAGTGTACTCACCAGGTCTGTGTTGTAATGTGCGCTGTTACTGTTGTGTGTGTTTTTAAAGCGGAATTAAACTTTAAACACTAATTCTGTGAATGTTTCTACGGTTTTTCTTCTCAGGGGAGAAACCATTCCAGTGTGAGTTTGAGGGATGTGATCGGCGCTTCGCGAACAGCAGTGACCGAAAGAAACACATGCACGTTCACACGTCAGACAAACCGTATCTCTGCAAAATGTGTGACAAGTCCTACACTCATCCCAGCTCTCTTCGAAAGCACATGAAGGTAATTCCTCCAGATTCCTCTAGAACACAAAATGAGCAATGCATTTTTGTGACTAAAAGGTTTACTTCGTGACACTTTGTGTATTAACAGCTGTTAGTTAAAACAACACTAGCAAACATAATTCAGCTGTAAATGCATAACAGATTATTGGATAATACATATTGAAAAAGTGAAAATTGTACTCGAATTGAAACGATGTGTCTAAATTAGACAATATCCGAAATTTAGTTAAAGTTTAGTTTTAGCAAAACACGCTATTCGTGATTTATTCTAAAGATCATTCATTATTGAATTTTTGTGTGTCTGTGTGTTTTAGGTTCACGAGTCATCCCCACCTGCATCTGATTCGTCGCCAGCGGCAAGCTCTGGTTATGAGTCCTCAACACCCCCTGGTCTGGTGTCCCCCTCCACCGAGACCCAAAGCAACAACAATCTGTCGCCTTCCTCAGCGGTCCACAGTTCCAACAACCACAGCAGTTTATCGTCCAATTTCAGTGAATGGTATGTTTAAGACTGTGCCATCCCAGGAGGAATCATTTCAGAAAACCAGGAGATCCATATACAGCTTGTACAAAACGAACGCTTCTATATTACGCGCTTGTCCAGCAGGATTAACATTCATCGACAGAAGAACCGTGCGCAAAAGCACTAAACGTCCTCTTTTTGTACATACTACGCGCTCTCTTTCCCAATGGTTGTAATAGATTTTGTCGGTTTTTTGGTGTATAGATGTTCCTTCAATGGTAGCTATTTCTCTAACTGGACTTTTTAGTGCACATATTACCATAAAGTTGTATTATCATAATGAATATTGTGATCCCATTATGGCAAACTGATTGTAAACTAAACAACTATTAACTGGAAAGAGTGCCAAAGTCAACATTTAACGAAGACAGACACAATATTTGCTTGTGAATGTATATCTTAGTTTGCTGGGCTTAACTTGTGATGTTTTGTGCTTTGCAAGTTTGAATTGTGAAATATATTTGGAAGATTGTGGGGCAAATTAATGTCGTGCCGTTAAATATCTGTAACTACATCCTTCTTTTTGTAAATATCGACTGCCATATTTATCCATTTGTAATTAAATTATGGTATTTACTTGCTACAGATGAAACAATATTTATAAAGAATGTTTCTTTACTATAAATATGTACAATTATGGGCTGAACAGGGGCAGATGTTTTGTTATATGTGTTTTTGTTCAAAGTTTGAGAAGTGTTTTCTCCATTATTGTGATAAAAATTTTACTGCATACAGATATAATAAAACGTGGTGCAAGTGTACAATCTTTACAACGCGTCGTTGTGATTTTCTTTTATCTACGTATTAAATAGATCAACTTTTAGCCCTTCTTTTGGCATAGGTTAAATAGAATATTGCAAGGTATTATACCAGAATATACACGGTGGTCTGAAAGGAAGACGCATACAGTTGTTGGGTAGATAGTGCTGAAATATCTTTCCACACACAATTCGGCGCTTCAAACGCCACTGATTTCTAGCACTAAAGGGTATGTTTCAGCATTTAAAAGAACAAATGCATTTAAATAGAAAATACACAGGAACACTGAGAGCAGTATGGAGAAAATGTAAGCACAGGAAAACTGATCTGACTTTTATAATCAGTACTATTAATATAAATCTCACTGTTGTTGGAGTGCTCCGTTTTTTAAAGACGCGTGTGTTTAATTTTGGATAATGCCGTAGTCGCCCTTCCTTCCACACTCTGGATAAAATAGAGTTTGAAATCAAGTGGCCGTGAACTTGAACTTGACTCTGGCACTCTTGTCAAGCTCTAGGGGGAAAAAAAAAACTTTTTTCCTGCAGAATTAAGAGATGACTGTCAGTCCCTGCCACTCGTTCACTCGGTTGTAACCCGGATTTTCTATTGCATTTCGTGCGCTCTTCTCGATGCTTAGAGGACGCATAAACACCTTCAGATGCGAGAATAAAAAAGCGGAATAAAATATATTCAACAGGGGCATTTGACATTACGCAGCAACATCAAGGAATACTGTCGCAGGCTATTTTTTGGTGTATGATGATTTCACTGACAGCACAAAAACAATTATTCAGCATTGGTAATTAATAGACTGGAGGTACTTGAGAGCGATAGTATCCGTGTCACTATCTGTGTTAAAGCTCTAGTGCAATGTGTAGAACTTTAGACGGTGACGGATCAGATTAATATTCATGTGTGTAAAGCCTGGGGGAAGGGATAGGCTGTTAGACGCTTTTCCTATTGTTGTTGACAGTAAAATCACCACCCGGTGCCACAGTGTGTTTTGAGACGGGCACATGAGCACAATGTACACCCTACATATTTTATTCAAGGGAAATACAACTTGGAGCCACCCACAAGAAGCCAGTTGGTCCGTTCAAAAATCACCAGAACTCTGATTATTAATGTGCGGTTGCCTATGGGATGAAGGGTACAATCTTTTCTCGCGTTATTGGCTGTTGATTGAATCGCCCACTCATTGGCTTGCGTTGGTTATCCGCTGGATATAAATATTCTCTGTTAAGGCGTACTTTGGCATAGTTGTGTGCTGGTGTTTTGACCTGTTTAGGGGAGGATGGTGTGACCTGTAGGGAGAGTGAAAGGTCAGCATCCTGCGGAGCTTGGATGGCGTTTCCTTCGCAGCGCATGCTGCTCTGATATCGATCCGTGTAGAGAAACCTGCCCACAGAAAAAAAGTACTGTTCAAGACTGTACATTCCACTTTCAAACAGACTTTGTTATTTTTTAACACGTAGATTGCCCCCCCCCCCCCCCCCCCCCTCTGAATTTCTTCTACGTACAACTGAAAATTCAAAAGGCGTTTTGGTTCAAATCATTATTCATAGGATATTTTAACAAAGAATTGATAGAAATTAAACAAATATACACAACGATACGAAACAATAATAGGCTTTAAAAGTTTTTTATTTATTTATTTAGATTTATGAGACTGGTGAGTGCTGCCAACTCCCGCTCCTGGAGCTTACCATCTAACCGAGGCCACCTACAAACAAAACATTGGCTAACATTATATTTACTTCTTGGTAAATTTCGCCATTTACATTTCAAGAAAAATAAATAAATATATTATGTAAGGTTTTAGAAAACGTTAATAAATAACACCAAAATGTTAAACAAGAGCTATAATTGTTCCTATAGGCGGTGGAAATAACCTCACTCTTAATGATTAGAGCAATGGCTGCCTTCGTTTTCCAGCCGATTTCATCCACACCTGCAGAAATATGCGCAGACATATATGCGCAGTCTCTTTCTCTCTCCGACACACACACACACACAGTAGTCCCACTGGTTTCTCACACACCGAAAGCAATAACAGTGAACTATGGCAGATTTCCCCCAACCTTTATTCTGTTGCTTTTCTTTTTGTTAGAATTAATTTGGAACATTTTTTCCCAAGAGAGATCACGAAATTGAGAGATGTTTTGGGATTATTATTTCGTCTTGTTGTACCCATGTCTTAATCAGTCTTAACTGTAGTTTTTGGTAAAATTAGGCTAATTTAAAATTATTTAATTCGTATTCATCTTATTTGTGTTATAGTCTTACAGACTAGCGATAAACAACTATTAATGTTTCTTATCAAAGCAGCTAGCTCTTTAAGTCAGGAAAGAAACAATATAACCGCGTCGGACGTTTTAGTATAACGTATCCACAGATGAAATCAGTAAAAATACATGATCAATGCAGGTGTTATGTTTGATATAAAGGGTTTAAACAATGTATATGGTTAAAATGATTAGATTGCTTATGTTAAAATCAGTGTCATCTTGTATTAAATCAAACCTACCGGCTTGTAAAAGCCTAGTGGTTGTCCTTGTGATTGACGTTTAACTCTGAGTGAACATTTCTAGCTAAGCGAAAAGGATTTGGCAGTGTATTGCACCGAACTATGGCTTTAATGACTTCTGTAAATATTAATTAATTATTGCCAAAGTGGAGGACAAAAAAAAGCGTGAATGTGTTTTGACTGATAATAGGAGGTGACAAATAAAAACAAAAACATTCATTTAACGTTATACTTTCTATATTTCAAATGTTTAAATGTAACTAAATCAGTCTATTTTGCGCTGGGTTAAAGAGTAATATGTAGACTAATTACAATACATAATATACAGGCCTATGTAATAGGAGAGTCCATGTAACCTTATGTGACCTGTCATAACGCTACGCTGCACTGCTCTGATTGAGGTCCTGATGGCCAAAGCGGTTTATTCTGTATTTCTCAGTAGCCTTTTTTTAAAAAAAATAATAACTGCAATTAAACGTTGATGAAATATGAACCACCTGAAAACTATGTAATAGAACATAACGAATTTACAGACAAATAAACGAATAGTTTTCCTGGGTGCAAGGTGCAAATGTTTGAATTGACTAAATTTTAATAGACTGCTGTAGAACAGCAGATACTAGAGTAAACTATAGGAAACGTTTTTATTGAGAAAGAGAGAGCGCGCTTTTTTTGTTTGTATGCTTTTGAAAATATAAAATAAATTAATATTTTTTTCTGACCAATGAATTAAAAAAAATAAAAAAAATACTAATACTAAATAATAAAATAATAATAACTTAAACACACACACACACGCCTATACATAGTAATTTATACTGTGATTATGTATAGCCTATTGTTAATATTGTGATATTAATAAAGCGAGTAAAATAATAATAATAAAATACTTGAGAGCACACATAAGGCTGACAAAATAATCTCTTTCGAAGCGCAGATTCAAATATACATTACTATCGGTCACTGCTGAACCCCTATATTAACATATTGATAGACACTTGTCATGTTCATAGATCATGATTTGAGCACTGCTATAGCTCTATATATGTATACCTATATATTTTACTATGTAAGAGGTTATATGCAAACATGTTTGCAATGTATACATTTAAAGTCTCTCATTGGAGAGAGAACAGCACGAAAAGGATGAAGAAAAGGTGGAAGGCGCTCATTTAGAAAACACTCACATCCCATCTCAGTATTTATTTAAACGTGAAAACTGTCGTTTTAATATCTCTATTAAGAACAAATAATTATATGTCATACCTTTTTTTAAAATTCCATTAGCTTATAAATATAATGTTTTAACTTGTCTGCCATGCAGGCCTGTCACGCGCCATGCACAGAGGCCGGAATATATTTTTAAGACGATTGTTTAAACTAATGTTTTGTTTGTTAATTACAAACATGCATTAATGTCCGTACTTTTGTGTACATTTGTCTTTGATGAGGGGGGGGCAGTAACACATAATAACGAATTAGCCAGTGGTTCAAAGTTCACATTAATTAACGTTAATTAACGTTAACGTTTTACGCACAAGAAAAAAATATTTGGAGAAATGAGCTGTACGTACTCACTTATAACGTTACGTTTCAGGTAACCAAGCAGCAGTGAAGTATGTGTGTAAATACACTGAAGCATTCACTGATCCTTTAGAAATTTCATAAAATTGATTCAGGCCCTTAACTGAAACGACTCACATTTAATAATTTAATTTATTATGACCAGTTCATATTGCAATCTGAACTGAGAACTTAATAAATTAGACATACAGGTGTGAACTTTGTACATTCTGCTTTATGTTAAAAAATTTGTTACAAACAGACATAAAGTCTGACAGTGTGGCAAATATAGTATGGTTCTAAATAGGTTGTAAAAAAAAACAAAAAACAATAAATGTAATTTAATTAAGACATTTCTTTAGGAGCATCACACTGCATGTAATTTCTCTTGAAGCAGAGCTCAGGCCTTTTCTCTCTTCCTTTCTCTGTCGGCCTGGCTGTTCAGACCACCCCTCTTTTATAGTATGTTTATGTACAGTTGAGCTTCCTGTTACAAAACTGAGACTTTCATGTCATGAGGAGTGGATGTAGACACAGCCTTTCTCACGACAAATGTATAAGCTTACTCTGAGCAAGCAGGAATAGCTGTCACTTCTGGCCTACAGACACAAACAAAAAGCCTAATTCCTGGAGGAAATCCAAGCTGGCACCGCCTATTCAGGACAAACATGACTGAGCCATTGAAAACCTCCCCTCCTAAACACTTTCCCTTTTATATACGTTCACTATGAATGAGTGTTTCTCACTCATGGGAGTCGTTTTTTTTTGTGTGAGTCACACAAGTAGAGTTGAGTGTGAATTACGAAGTACAGTCATGCTACTGCAAACACCGTAAACACTGCCCTCCTCTTTCAACATGATGTTTTGCTAGATATAAAGATTTTTTTTATAATTCAGTATTTCACTATTATGGGCTTCTGGGAAATGGTTGGCTAAATCTCTCTTCAAAGTACACTTTAAGAGGATTCAGTAAAATTATTTCAGTAATTATTTTATAGAAGGTTATTAATAGAAAAGTATGCAACTTATGGTCTTTTTGTTTTCCTATTCTCTGTAGTGGTTTATTGATGGTGGTTGGTGGATTACACACACACACACACACACTACTTATTGACGTCAGATTTGAGTCACTAATTGAAGTCTAATGACGCAAGTCAGTTACTCACTAAACTCGGTTCAGAAGGTGCACTTTGTATTATTCAGCCCTGAGAACGCTGCTAAAAAAGGTGCAACTCCTGTTTTTGAAAAGCATTACTGGGCTGAGGCCTACTTTTTTATGCAGACCCCTCCAGTTTAGGGAAATTTTCAATTTCCCTGCACATATAAACCTAGAGTCACACCTCTACGACTTTGATCTTCAAAAGCAGCGGTTCTCTGCCCGAGGGCAGCAGCAGGGCTAAAGATGCTCTCAGAGTTCGGTTTTATAAGGACTTAATGACTTAATGGAACAGAACCCCTCTTGTTCTCCAGCTTTATGTTGTGTTTGTCATGGAAACCAGCATACGGTTTGGACTTAACTCTTAGTTTTAGAAATTTGATCAGATTTAAGAAGGTAATTGGACTCTAACCAAATAAAAAACCCTCAACTCCGCCAAACTCAAAAACATGCGAGATACTAAAACATAGAGGAGGAAAGGCATGAATTTTGTCAAAATGAATTAGTTTTAGCACTTAATTCAATTGGTTAATGGAGTCAAAGTCTTCTGAAAACTCGTACTTGTGATAAGCTGTATCTGAGACTCCCCACGTCTCTTTCCTGCTGTTATTCTTGCGTGTAACCATACTTAGAGCAGACAAACGCCATTCAGGAGAATTCACACGAGCTGACAGAAATGAGTGTTGATGGCTCTTTTCAAAATATCAAGGAGCGTGCAGATACCCTCTCTTACGTCGCAGATAAGCTTCTTCCCAGCTGTCTCTTCCGTACTTTTCCCATTGAGCACCTTTGACTAAATCTTAAAAGCAAATGTGAAAGCAAAAAAAAAACCCTGGCGCTCTGAGAATTTGGTTTGATATTCCTGCGCATATCTAATATCTTACAAGTTTTTGACTTTGCCCACATCAAGAGTTTACAAGTGGCCCTCCACAGGTTATTAAAACACCAGGAATGGTTGAAGATGAACATCAAAACAGTAGCAGTCTGTGCGGAATGGATTCCTGTGCCGTAAGTTGTAGAACTCATCCTTTTTTTTATTTTCACTGTCTGGTCGTCACATGAGGAGGCCGCGCACCCGTGGAGCTCTCTGAATACTACAAAAACATCTCTGTCTCATGCAAATATTAGTCCAATTTGATACCTTCGCTTGAAAACAATGCTCAAGGCACTGAGAAAGAAAGCATATCTCTGACTTATCATTATTATGCTGAACTGACTGTTATTCTTTCAATGGCATTGTTCATATTTATCAATGTATGTCTTACCCCATGAGGTGCGTGTGAGATCGCTCCATCGATGTCGTCAGCTCCAAGCTATTGGGTTTGGGCGGTTTGTTCATTGCTCAGGCTAGTGGACTGGAAGGAGCTAATTTGACTGACTCCAAACGTCAGGTTTCCATGCTGGAGGTCCAGGGTCCCCTGACAGTCTCGACGATCACGGTCAGTGAGCTCATCAGTGGCTAGTCAGGTAGCACCTGACATAAGTCAATGTCTAGAACAACAATACACGCTAACGTTAGCTAATGCCCAAAGTGATGCTGATTTGAATGAATGGAGCAGATTTAAATTTATGTGTGCAAATATGTATTGTAATGACAGTTCTGATCCTAATGATTCCCTCGTGACCTCAGCTCAAACAAAGTCAATGTATTTGGACGTGTTATTTCTGAAGAACATAAATGATATTGCTATTCAACAGAAAGAACATTATTTTTTTTATAGTCATTTCATTGTTAAATTGCCAGTATAACATGATAAAAACCTGAAGCATGCATTTAAACAGTAAATAAACAATTTCTCTATAATTGCTTTAAAATAAATGTAATAGGAGTTTTTTACACCAAATAAGTTTTTTTTTTAAGATTCCATCTTTTTAAAATAGCCAATATGTCTAGTTGTTACTGGGGACCACTTTTTTTACTCTAATTTCCTGTTGCTTTTCACTGTTCATAAAAAAAAATAAAAAATTAAACCAGTTAAATAAAAACATAAATAAAACCAATTTATTTGTATTCATTAAATTAAATATATTTATTTAAAAATATACATTTCATATAATAATATAATATGTTAAATAATTATATATTAAATACAAAATATGTTTAATATAGATGTTTATTTATGTCATTTAATAAAAAATAACAAAAAGTCTATGAAATGTTTTCAGCTAGAAAAAGTACAATACAATTGTGACAGTTTTTGTGGGATTATTGTTAAATGTTTTATTGCATAATACATGTAATTATTTTCTAATACTTTCAATGAGCCTAAAGTATTTAAGCTTTCATATTAATACATTAAAAATGTCATAATTTACTCAACCTCCCCGTCATTTCAAACCAGTGTACTTTATTCTATGAAACACAAAATAACATATTATGGAGAAACAAGTGTTTTTTGTCCATAAAATTAAAATCAGTGGGGTTTAATGTGGTTTGGACATGAGGGTGAGACAATAATGACAGAACTTTAATTTTTGGGTGAACTGTCCCTTAAATTGTCACAATTTAACATCAGTAGAGACTAGGTTGACTGAGTCATCTACACCCACAAGTATAGGTGATGTCAATCCTGATCTTATGCACAGGTGTGATCTTATCATTCCCACTTTACATGTCAGCTACATGCATCTCCCTTTCTGCATCTGACATGCATTCTTTTGCTACTCTCAGGCAGCCACAGTGATAATGAGTATATTGATTTCTTGACAAATCACAAGTGGCAAAAACAACGAGAAATGCTGTGCATCCCCAAACTCCTGACAGTCATATTTATGGTGAGAAGGACACGGTCGGCTCACTCATCCTGACAGAGGTGTTCTTATTTGAGGCGACACATCTCATCATCACACGGGCGCACGTGAGGCAGAGGACGACTTCATAAACATGGAGAGCCGAACCCACTACTCCACAAATTGGTGTTGTGTAGCGACATCCCTCCCGTCTCTTGGCTGTCTGGTCTCTGGGATGCGGCCCTCAAAGGAGGTGTTGAAATGTAAACAGCGCCTAGCTGGAAGGGAAACGAGTGCATTTACTTCCCACCTCGCGTATAGCTCGTGTGGGAAGTCTGAGCGAAGACGGTCCCTGGTGGGCATGCTGACGAACTGGGGGATTCTTCTAGGCCCCCATCCTTCTAGCACTCGACAAATAAATGGGAAACACTGTTGACAGCTGTTCACAATGATGCCGAAGAGAGGGAATTGCATTAAAAGAGTGGCACTCCTGACAGATATTGCCCTGTTCTACAAAAAAAGCACATAAAACAAAGGGGAGGAAAGCTATTTGAAGGTGCAGCGAGCAACAAGCTGTGTTTTTAATGCCGAATTCGGTGGCGCACAAATCCCTCCTCCCCCTCCACAAAGCGCTGTGGTGGCACTTCACAAAATAAAACAAGCAAGCACATTTGGAGAGCACACTCTGTGCCAGGGGTTTGATAAGAGGGGACTAATTGCTGCAAACCGAAGAACAGTGCAGCTTGTCAGCATGGCGTATAGCTGGAGGTAGGGTCCATCCTGAGTCAGTATGCGTGTCTTAGATATTCTGTATTTAATTGAAGGGCCCACGGTACACTGGGGTGAGGCTAAGGGGAATTATTAAGCTTTAACCAGGGGCCTTCTGGGAAAAGGGCCCTAATCAGGAAGCTGGGGAGAGAGTGGAAGCTGATGAGTATTATGACGATTATGACATGTTAGCACATGTCTGTAGGACAAGTGGACAGACGATGAGTTAATCAAGGGCTAGATTAAATGGCTCCCATGCTGTCAGGAAGCTATCCCCAGCCTCCCATGTCAACGTCTTCTTATTAGGGTCAGCATCTACCTTAATGACTTATGGATGTGTATATATATATATATACATACGTGTTTGTGTGTGGTTTTAAAGGTATAGTTCACCCAAAAATCAAAAGTCTGTCACTTTCATGTTGTTCCAACCCCGTAAGATATTCTGATGAATTCTGAGAGCTCTTTGACCTCCCATAGACAGCAATGGAATTAACTCGATCAATGACCAGAAACGTAGCATAACAAGCAGAAAAGATTACTTTTTGTGCACAAAAACACTTTAATAAACAAATTGACTCCAACGTATCACCCTACAGCACTATTCTGGAGATGATCACATACGTAAACAACATATGCTACGCCACAAGTTTTCGTTTAAATCAAAACATAAACAACATAGATCTGCTTGGCATTTTTTGGGTGACCTATACCTTTAAGGCTTGAATTATTCATAGCCTGGTGCCTCATCAACAATTCACGTCCATCGTATGCATCATGTGCAAAACAGTGACCTTGAGTCAAAGGTATAGTTCAGACAAAAATAAATACTGTGTCATCATTTACTTAACCCTATATCCTTTCAAAACCACATGACTTTCTTTAATTTGCAAAGACAAAAACAAAAGAAAAATTGCTTGTATGAACAAAAATATTCTTGAAAATGCTTCTGCTTTTGTGTTTATACTTGACGGTGGGTATATGGCAAAACTTACATTTTTGGCTGAACTATCCCTTTAATTGTGGATCGCAATAGTACTTTTGATTATTGAAGGTCATGTGTTTACTTTACAGTAGGTACTACCATGTACTGTATGTGCCAAATGTTTTAGAATAATAGGGACCGCATGACTAGTTTTATGCTCTGTCATGCTCTGATTAGGTCATACTTGAGTGACTGTTTAGCTTTAGGTTGTAATTTGTTGATAGTTTTATGCGGCTTCATTATATATGATAATATTAGCTGTGCTATGCCGATCAGCCAATCAGTCAATTATGATTTCTATAAATATCAGTTTAAACAATTGAAAATACTTTTAGCTCATACAGTTTTCTTTTTTCCCTCATTCGTTGTCTTTCTTTCCTTGCTAAGATTACAACATTCATAAACTGTAATTTAGCGTTAGTTTAGTCTGTAGCTCCCTTACAGGGCTTGACTGTTACCAATCTTAACAGCATCTTTTCCTGGAGTAATAACGAACATAAAAGTTGCAAATATGTGAAAACAGTTTTATAGTGCCTCTCAATCTGTTTTCTTAATACAAGCATACAAGCATTATAATAAGCTGAGCTACATTAACATTAACACATTACATTAACAGTTATTCAGTTATGATTTCCATGCAATTCAGTTGATTTCATAATCCCTGAATTACCTTTTCAGTGGAACTAACCAGAATATATCAATTGCGAACATGTTTACCATGTTTTGTTCTTCGATGTCTGCACATTCAGTTTTCTGAATGTCTCTTCATTAGCCAGGCTCATGTGTTTCATAGCGTCAAGCTAATTGATTGAACCTCTCATATGTTAATCCTCCATTGGAGGGAACAATACCCTTTGCGCTCGAATTTACTTTTTTTTCACCCTATCACTAATAAAGCCAACCTCCCTGCTGATGGAAAATTGTCAGTTTACCTCAAGCTACAGGGGGCTTAGCAATCAGGCCTTAAAAAAGCACTGACAGGTTAACCTGCTGTGCACAGGGGTCTCCAGGGACAGGCCTCTACTGCAGTTTTACATGCAACGCTTCTGTTTGCCAACCAGAGGCTCACCACATAATAGAGTTGTTACCAGCCACTTGAGTTTAACCTTCGCAGACCCTAGGAAAAATTGACATGCTCTAAACTGCTGCATGCTCTTTCTAGTTCAAACCTACTTTGTTTAGTTATGTTAGCACTATTCTGTTAAGCAATGACATGAAATGTCACATGTGCATCTCATGTCACTGAATCATAACGTAGTAGATTGTTAACGAACGAGATTTTAAACAGTCTACAACGATACCGATAACTTCTTTAACCAAAACACGACTGTTATATATGTAGAGTGCAAGGTTTAAACACTTCCTGTGCTTTACACATTATCTTACAACCGCATCCATTTTGCAATGGTCATGTCTTAGTAATGGGCTTTTAGTGGGACAGTTTAGGGTTTTCACAGCGTTTGGAGACAGTCTTGAACAATAGACGGCACATTCGCATGCTTGTTCAAGGTGAAGTGACTGGAACACAGCACTCAGAGAGGACTGTTCACTCTCTAACAACCCATTGTGGGCCACAGAAAATGTAAAACCCTTCCATAGATATCCATCAAAGACTTTATCATTACGTCTATAAAAGATTAAGTTCCTTTGTGAGACATTCATGCCTTATTCTGTATTTCACCCAGCCAGTGTGCATTGTAATATGCTTTTCCACGCTCAGCTACGAGTTTTCCTAATGATAATCATTGAGTATTACTAACGACTAGCCATTAGAGCCATAACCACAGAGCGTTCCAAACTCCTCCTGTGTAGCACAATGGATCTGTATCTATCTGGGATCTACCCGGGAGATAGCAGCAGAATTATCATTTATTGTTTTTGTTATACTTTTTAGCAACAGAGGTGTGTGTGTTTATCAGACGTTTGCAGATCTCAACAGATTCAACAGGCGATTGATATCTTGATGCCTCCTCAAATCTCTGGCGATAATGTTGGGGTGTATTTACTTTTCTCTCGTAGACAGAATTATCTTCTACTTTCATGAATCAGATACCCTTCGTTTAATGTCTAACATCCTTTTTTTCCAGTTCCAACACATATACAATTACAGTATGTTTAGTATGACTGATCAATCTACAACCTAAAGATTAAATGGGTAACAGATTGACTATTATGTCAATAGCATCTGCATCATTTCATAGAAAAATATACTCTTACCATCAGACATGTGATAAATCATAAAACTTATATTTATATTATTATTTAAAAAAGGTCAAATTTAAATAATGTTAATAAATATAAATACCAAAAAACATTGAAATCAGATTGTCAGTCAAAATAGTTCCAAACCTCTATGGATTTTGTTTCTACTGTGAAACATTAAAGAAGATATTTTGATAAACGTCTCAGTGTTTTTAAACCATACAATAAAAGCATTTAAAAGTAACCAAAATTGCTTTGTTGCCAACATTCTTCAAGGTATCTTCTTTTGTTTTCCCTTGAAAAAAAGAGAGCCATAACGGTTTGGAATAACAGATTTTTTGGGGGGGTAAACTGTTCCTTTAATATAATTATCCTTCCACTTAAACCATCCTTTAATCTAATATTAAGCATTCCTCATGACAGTTTGCGATGACACCTCGGCAAAAAAAGACAGAGATCGCATAAGCAATGAGCTATTTTAACACTTCAGTGCAAAGCAAAGTACGAACAACTGGCTAATAAACACCTTCTCTTCCCTGCCATGTTGATCCAGTTGTTGATAGTGATTCCTAGGAATGTCTCCCCTGAGTGCAATTGTCTGTCACTTAATTAGCTTAAGTTTAGCACCACATGTTCCTCAGGTGTGTGTGTGTGCATTTGTTCTGGTGTGTAAGTGTCTTTGTAAGTAGGTGTTTGTACACACAGCACTTGTTCATTGTTTATTTTTTAGCATGTGGATGTTTTCGTTTATGTGTAATAGACCGAGGAGCTTACCCACACGTTTATGTATTGTCGGGCACCCTGATAGTGTGAATAGCACCTCAAACTAAACGCGGTGCTGTTGTTGTTTTATATTTATTTAAGAACAGAAAATCTTTTTTTTTTGATCAGCATCAGGCAGCCTTTACAGACAATGCATTGCTGCTAATGGTTGGATAACTGTTCGTACATATACATCGCAAACTGAAATTAACCACAATGTCAGTTGATGTACGTTCTACGGTTCAAGTAAATTGATTTGAAACTCTTTAGATTGGACTTCAATTTTGTCGACTTTAACCTGATGCTGTGCAGGGATATTCATTGCATCCTTTTAGTCAATTCATTTAATTATCCCAGTCTTCCTGGGGTGCCTGCTAGAATCCCTGCATGAATGTAGCTTCCTCTCTCTGAAAAATATAAACGTTGTCAGACGTGACCAAACCATATTTCCAAGCTTCTCAATTCAGTCACTTACTGTTAACATATACACAGCGAAAAAAAAGCCTCATACGGTCACACATGGGTAACATGTAGCAATAAGCAGAATGCCTTTTCATTTCTTTTTAATTTTGCGTACCATTGTCGGCAATTGGTCAGACATGTATATATGAATGTTTTTTTTTTCTGTTTTATTCTTTGTCCCTCCTTACTCTCTTTTCATCTTCGCTTTGGCTTCCCTGAGGAGCTCACTTGAAAAATGCGGTTCATTTCATTGTGTGCGAGTGTGCGTTTCCCCCGTTTCTCATCTCCTCTCAGGTGGTGGTGAAAATGGCGGCCTATGGCTGGTCCTGTTTGGCTGGGCCGCCGCTAACAAAAGCCAGTGTAATATAGAGGCGGCCACAGAGGCCATGGGCCAGACGGGGAGCCCAAGCTGTGCCTCTGAAAGGGCCTGAGCCCGGCTGGTGTGGCGGCTTAAACATACTCCAAATTCAAACCCCCGGAAAAAGAGAGGGAGAAAGAGAGAATGAAGGCTGAAGAGAGAGAGAGACAAAAAAGCGGGCAAAAAAGAGAAGGCGACTGTTGTTTGATATCCCACATTAGCTGGTGGTTTCTGCGGCTGGTGCGCGGGCGTAAATGTGGCTGGGGTGGCTGCCGCACAGATATCAAAGGGGGCCGACGGCGTCTGGCTGCGCTAGCGGCGGCTGCTGCAGGTGGCCCCTGGATTCAACCCTCACCACGGGGAGGCAGCTCAGCCCAGCCTCAGCCCAGAGAGAGATAGAGAAAGAGAGCGAGGGAGAAGGCAAATACAGGCTTGAAAAGAAAACAAGAGATTGAGAGAAAATGTGGTCCGGAGGTTGGGCTGGGAGGTGGATGGTAAGAGAATTAAATTACTGGGCTCCTCATGCCCTGATCTGCCGGGCCACAAAAGAACCCTGAAAAACCAGGAGCCACAAAGAAGAACTCAAAAATTAAGATGAAGACGCTAACATTTTTATACTTTGTACTATTCAACAATTTATACTGTTCGTACAACGTCTACATTTTTATTGCCATGGATGAGACTCTGGCACAGTTGCTCCTGGTCATGGTGAGCTATAGATTATGGAAGGAATTGTGAGGAAGAATTAATTATTTAACAAAACTAGAAACAACAAAACCACAGCAGGGGGCAATGCAGTGCACCAGAGAGAAGGACCGTTCTTATGTTAAGTGAGATTATTCTGCTTGCTGAAATATGGTATGAAAATACCATATGAAAATGGCTGACGCTTCCAGATGCTTGATGCATACCGAATACACTGTGCTAAGATGCTGATTATATGCCTTTCCAAAGAGAGAGAAAAAAAGAGTTTCATAAATTCTTAGCATATTATGTCTTGTGAATTTAATTTAGTGACTTAATAACTTAATTAACATAATTTCAATATTAATCCTAACATTATTAATTTTAAGCTGCTGCTTTTTCGCCCCCAAAAATTTACATTTTGTAATTATTTACTAACACTCACCTTTAACTGTCAAATTAAAATATTTTGAAATATGTTTCATATTATAAAACTCAGAAACAACAGTTTTTAATAATATATATATATATATATATATATATATATATATATATATTATTTGCATCAGAAAAATGTTAA
>JAUMHP010000057.1:11901286-11920121 GCA_032361065.1 Enteromius trimaculatus
GAAGTGGGTATTACAACACAATTCATGCCAACTTATTGGCACTGAAGGCAGGCCCTATTCCACACTTTCTGTACCCTTTGGTTTCACATTCACATCACCAACTCTGAGCACCAACTCTTGCATTACCTCTTGCACTATTTTTTTCTTGCCTTCTTTTAAACAAGCTATCGAAGAAAAGCAAACAAAATCTTGTGCGGCCTTCAACCAATTTTTAAATTAAGTAGGCAAATGGTTGTAAAGTTTATTTTTTAATTTGAAGAAATATATATACCATATTTAATTTAAATCTAATGCATTTTTTCTCTAATTGGCATATTCTGCATTTTCTTTCACGTTTCAGTTGTTAATTAATCATACAAGTTTGAAACTGGGAATGACTGAATAATTAAAGAATTTCCTTTTTTTATCCCTTAAATTTATTACAAACATATTTTATTGACAGTACTGAAGTTTATCAGCTGATTTGACAATAGGACTCAGGTAAGCCAGAATTTTTATTTTTTTTGGCCACATTACCATGTCTCTGAAAAAGGTTGTTAATTAGGGTCATTTATGTTAATTGTGTGTTGAAACCTAATGTCATACCAATCATACATGCTCTTCCATCACAGCTGTGTTCTCCTCAAAAGGCTGAATAACAGACACTGTAAAATTTCCTCTGCAAATATTTATAAAGTCTCATTTCACAGCTTAGACTTCGGGCAGAGACATATTTTCCTAATATATCCAAATATTTCCACAGTGTGCAACATTGAGTCTTTTGATTTGTGGCTGGGTGGAATTTAAAAATGTAAGAATTGTTGGCCATATTATCAAATCATTCCTCACTCACATACTACGTTTTTGTCTCTTCTCTCTTTGCTTAGTCTGCAAGTTATGGTCCTTTTGAAGATTTGGTCATTCTGATTTGTTTGAAATTACTTTTTGGCACGTTTTAATTATGTACTAAATTGGCAAAGTCTCTTTTCAGCCTAAAATTATAGAAATTGCATTGCATTTGTATACTTTTTTTTCCCTTGCTTGCATCATTATAAGCCACCGGCAGATGGGTCTCATTATCAAGGGTCGCACAAAATCCTGATTAGATTATCAAAAGGTGACAATTGTTCTTAATATAGTGCCAAAAATATTTAGTCTAAATCATACAGATGCTCCAGTTGACACGTTTGCTCTGGGAATGCTTTAGCTAATTGTGCAGCTGATAGTTTATTCAAACAGGGTTTTGCGTATTAGATTAAAACCGTTGCTTTAAATACCGCTGTTGAATATCAAACAGTAGCAGCAATAATCCTGACTCGTCTCGCCGTTTGGTTTGATAAAATAACCATCAGGTCAATCCTTCACACGCTAACAGACTCAAATAGAGTTTTATGGTTGCACGCTCATTGCAGGCTGTAATACCTGGCTCTCTGCATTAACCTTTTACAGTGATATTTAATTAAAGGTTTAAAGGGCACCCAACACCTGCACCATGCTCTGAATGCAGCCTCCGCCGCTAAGTGACGGCACGACGGAGGAGTGTGGCAATTAGCATGACCTTAAAACCAGCACGGACGCTCTCTTGCCCATGCTGTGCAGAGCCTTGCCTGCCCCATGGCATGCTGGGGCGATCGAGATGGCCCCCAAGCTGACACGCCCCCCCTGCAGCAGTGAGTTGAACCAGCCAAGGGGTCACTAGGGCAGCATAAGGCCTCTGGGAGGAGGGAGGGCCCTGGACTTTAAAATTAACACCACTTGAATTCATCTGTGAGGTAAATCTAGCAGTGAGGGTCATGTGGGTATATCACAGTTAATAAATGTTGTCTTGATGGCAATGAGAGGCCAAATCAGGCTAGTTTGGGCTCAGCTTTAGTTCAGTGTAGCCAATCTAGAGTATTCATTTATTTAAAAAAAAAAGCATTCTGATATCATTTACTCACCCTCATGTTTATTTTAAACATGTATGACTTTAGTTCTACTGTCGAAAACAAAGAAATATGTTTGGCCATACAACAAAAGGGCATTGTCCATGGTTTGTTTGTTCTTTTTTTTTAATCTCATTGACTCTTCAAATTAAACATTTCTCTGGAATCTCTTTTTTTTTCCACAGAGGAAAGAAAGTCTGAAATAACATCGGGAGGGTGAGTATATGATGACAGAAGTTTCATTTTTGGGTGAACTATCCCTTTATTTCTGGCGGCTGTGAATTGAATTCACAGCTTGAAAAAAGATTTCCAAGAAATGTATGTGCAAATTTGACAGTCACTGAATCGTAGTGCATAAATGAAGTGGAATGTACTGCTTCTGCTGGTCTGATGTTCCTGCAAAAGCATCCCCCTCACACAAACTCACACATAACTGCCCCCACCCTCCACTGAAACCCCCTGCCAGGTCAGGAGCTCTGGTAGGCCCTGGGCTTGCCCAGCCAAGGGATCATGCTGTGCTAATATTTCTGTTAGCTTGAATGGCTCACTGACATGTTGTTTATTTGGATTAGCAAGTTGTTTTCATCAAAATCAATACATGGCGCAGGAATGGGAAAGCAATGATTGAAATGCAAGGCTTAGCATCGGGATAACGCACCAATCTGTCTTGACATGAAGAGGATGTGTTGACATTGGTGTGGTGGAGCGAACAGGCTAAGAGCAGGTGTAGGCGAATGGAGAGAGAAAAAAGACGGGTATTTCAAGCGGACATTCCATCTATATAACTCATAGATAAAGACTAAAATATAGAGATATAGATATAGACAGATGAACAGATAACTGCTAACTCAAGGTTGAATCCTTTTCACTGACTCTTAATAGAAGACACTATAAACATTTGTGCAAAAGATGATAAAACTGATAAAAGTTTTCCCAACTGTCATCAAAGGGACTTCAGTTAGTGTTGCAAATGGTTATTTTTTGTAATATTTACAACGATTTGTGTCACCGACCTTAACATTAGTCCAACAATATTTGTTTTCTAGCACTGCATTTCAATTAGATTTCAATTAGATTCAGTTAAAGTTTTTCCATGCATAGTAAAACTCTGAATACCACAACACACATATTACAATTCAATGTTTCAGTGTAGGAATGCAAAACCCTCTGTCCCAGAAGGGCAGGCCAATTCGGCTAATCAGTTCAATACAAATTAAAACACTCACCAAAACGACACACACTGGTTGTGGGGACGTATGCCAAGAATGAAAAAGAAAAGGAAATGCATGGCAGAATGCAGTGAGTATTGTTTTAGAATAAACATGAAGGGAAAAACAGCTTTCCGCGGATCACTTATCGTTTCGCAGCACCATGGGACAAGCTAATGAAATATCATCAGAGCTAAATGGAAGCTAAGTGGAGGGGAAAGAGTTGAATATTCACGTTCATTTGGATGACAGCTGGAGGAGCCCAGTCATTCATCACACATTGATATTCATTGCATTCTGTAACCCTCTTCTCCCCTCCTTCCTCCTCTGCCTTGACAATCAGCCTTAGCACCTTTCGTTTTAATTTAATTAAAGGTGCGATTGCCAGGGTGAAAACTTCATTTGCACACATGCAGAGGGAAAAAAAGAAATAGGAAGGGTCATACGGAGAAAAGAAAGAACAATTAGTCCAAACTAACAAAGATTTGGTCACAAGGGCACAGAGGTCAGTAACAAACAAGAGCCATATAAAAGATGTAGACCTTCTTTGTAGTAATGTTGGTTGCATATGGCTTTGAGTTAATTTTTCAGTGCAGGAAAAAAAAAATCAATTTACCGACTACTTAGAAACAACTTAATTTTAAATTATTAATTTTTTTTCCCCTATATTATGATAGCAGAGTAGTTGCATAAGTCTGACATTTGAATTTTATGTACACACAAAAAAAGATTTTTATTTAAGAATATGTAAAAAAGATTTTCGTAAGAAATGTGTATTTAAGCCATTACAAAAATGTATTTTTAATTAATGAGTAAGTAATACAAAAAGAATATCAGTTTAACATCATTGACCCATAACACAAAGAACATCAAATTGGGTCCCTGGTTTAAAAAAAAAAAAAAAGTAACCCTGGTCCTGCAGTGTTGCTTGAATTCAGAAGCACTCTCTATGCACGACAAAGGTGCAGCAGGTAGGGAATAATGAGTTGATTTGAGATTCAGTCCTGGTTCTCCTCTCTGCTCAGGCCCCCAGGCTTCACTCTCTCTCTCCCCCTCATCTCAGCTAGCTGTGCTGTAGGACAGGCTTATCTTGAGAGGGACCTCTGTGTAGCCAAAGGCTCCTGGCCTGCCCTGATTAAAGGAGCGCAGCTTTTTACCCATGCTGTGGCTAGATCAATGCTGAGATGCTTTCAGCCTGCCTATATGAATTTCAATATTTCCATATCTTAGTTCTCGCCTTGTTGCACTGTTAGATCATTATTAGGGGAGCTGGCCCTACTCAAGCTGTGTGCCATTAAGCAAATGAAGCTGGCCTGGTGAGGATGAGTGGCGTCTTGTTCTGTTTTTCTTTTTTAACAGGGCACTAAAGAGCTCTGTCATCTTTATCTTTTATCTCAGAGCTCACCGGTGCTTCTTTCTTCCAATGACCTGCAGATGTGGCATCCCTCTCTAGAAAATCAGACGTATTTTTATGCTTTGCCATGAGTCATTCTGTTTAACGTTTAGCTGTGGCAATACCCAATAAACTGCATACTTAAACTAAGCAGCTTTTTGGTGGGTTATTCTGGAAAGAGACAGAGACAAATACAGTCCAACTCAAAAAATGCACTTACAAAATAAGAATGACTACTCAGTTCCTATGTTAATTAAGTCAACAGCTTGATTGTAATGAAAGTTGTCCTATTCAAATACAAGGTCACATGTTTGTAAAAAAGAAAATCAAAAGTCAAACCTTTCACAAATTGACTGTGTGCGCATACACGGTTTAGTTGTTTAGATTACTCGTACCAAAGCTTGCTTTCAAATGTTGAGTAATAAGTTGGGAACAACAAAATTTGTGGTTAGGGCCAATTTACATCTAGTATTAACATCCATCATTAGTGATCCGATCTTACGTGGTCAGTGCTAACTATAGGTGTAAATGGCTTTCAAAACATTTGTAATCAGAGTGAAGGACCACATACTCATCGACCAACCACAGTGCTAAAAAGGACAATAATAACCATCATCATAATAATTTTTGACCACAACATTTGGAAAACATGGAACATTCTGGTTATGTCTGGAATCTACTTGTAGACATCATTAGCTGCGAATAAAAGCATTTAGCTAAATGAAAAAAATGCTAAATGAACTGAGCTAAGCTGTTAGATTAAAATAACAATGAGTATTCCACCCAAAATTTTACATTTGTGGTGAGATGAAAATGCAAGCATATTTGGAGCAATAAAAAGTAAGAGACAACTCCTGATTGATGATCTTAACCTGTGGAATTCATAACTAGCCAGAACCATGTAAAAAATAAACACAAACAATGTTAGCGTACGTGTTAGGGAAATGTATTTAACTGAAGTGCAGGGGCGTTAATGTGCAGGTGTAGAACCATTTTCATCGCTTCGTACAGTTATTTCATCAGTTGTAAGTAAAAATCCAGTTAACTTTGTCCAAAATGATCGCAATTGTACAGATTTATGAGTGAGAAACTACAAAGCTTTCAGCGCGTCAGTGAACGATTTATAAAATACAGACTGAATTGGGTATTTCCAAATCTGATTCTAAACAGTAAACAAAAGGGATAAGTGGTCTATTTTGTGGAAATATGCTACCCTCAGCAGACAAAGATTTAACAGAGACAGGATTCTCTTAATTTAGAAATAGCGATAGCCTACGAATGCATTACACTACATAATATCTGGAGAGATTAGGTCCCTGAAGCTACCGTTCCTTCGGATTAAATGACATTTGTGGAGCGTAAAATAGCCAAAATGTTCGAATCAGCAGGGTCTTAACGCCAACCAATGATCTTACTTGTCTCTGCTTTTGCCCTGTTTTACAAGTTTGAGATTAGCATTGTGGCAAACGTATGAAATGAGGCAAGCACAGCTTTTAAAAGTGGATTTATCAAATTGTAAGTATAATGGAAAATATTTCAATATGGAAAGTCTCTGGCTTAAACAAATTATTCAAAGGGAAAAAAAATCCCCAAGTCCTGGCAGTTACAAAACGACTGCCCCAAATACCATGTTGTTGAGTTTGATCCATTAATTTTGTTTAAGTACTCTTTATTGCATTCTTATTAGAATGTGTGCCTTCCTGTTTGATATTTTAGATAGTTCTGTCAAGTGTAAGTTTGCTTTGAAACAAACATTATCTGGGATTGTGCTAATTTTTCATTGCAGTCTCTGTCTGAACAGCAACTTTGACGTGTGGAAGGTTTTCTAGTTGCTACCTCCGTTCAAATTCAAGGCATTTTGAATTTAATTCTGAATGGTGCACAACCCTGACGGAAACACCTGTACTTCTGCAGCTGCAGTCTTTGGCCGATGGCCGACTTGTAGGTTAATTTGGTCTGGCTTCCCACGTCTTAACCAAGTGTGCCATCCAACCTCCCAGCAGTCTAAAGAAAACCTGGACTCAGGTCAAGCCCTTAGCAGTTTAGTAGTGGAAATCCTCACGGTTGCTCTTGACATGTTAAAAAGGCCATTTTCATCTATTGTTCAGAGAAAAGCAGGAGGAAAGGACTCTCTGTAGCTGTAAATAACTGTAAACATCCAGGTAATAGAGGCTCTTTTGTGTTTCCTGGCCATGGTTGTTACCTTGTTATCTCTGGCTTTTATGTTAATAATCAGACACTCACCATCTCTGCCAACTGCATGGGCTACCTTTTTGTATGCGCAATCGCTATTTTGTCAGGTTGTTGAAAAGGGGCGAATCTCCAAAAAAAGGGGGAGGGGTATCTTTGCCCCTGTTATCTGAGGGGATTTTACCCCACCCTGCCCAATTTTCACCTACCTCTGTTTACTCGCAGTCCTCTCCCTATGTCATAACATTTACATGTCTTTCCTTTTGCTTCAATTTGTATGTGTTAGATAAAAAAAAATTGAAGCATGGAAAAAAAACTAATATAAGAGCAGTCGCTCTGCAAACGTAAAAAACCCCTTCGCTGGCCAGCCAATGGCCGTTCACGGCAGAACAAACAAAAATCAAATGGGAGCTATGCTTTTAGCTTTTAATTCTAGCCCCAAAAGTTTCCAGCTGCTTCCATAATTATTACCTTTTAAAGACTAGGAAAATGGCGGGTTAATTCACACGGTGGCTTTCTCTATCTTTTTGTTTCTTTCTCCCTTACTCCCTGCCTCATTCTCTCCTTCCTCCACTCTCCACCCCAAACCACAACAGGTAAGCTCTACTGTTAAATGAAGGCCTTTTTTTCAGTTGTAATTTGGTTTGAAAACCCTCTGGCCTGCCCAGATTATTCTTAGTCGGATCTCTGTTTCCTGTCGGTATGAAGGAGGTGCACCTTGTGCACAGGGAGAGGAACAATACGGCCTTGTCCCAGGTTCCTCTGACCCCCTGCGCTGCCTGTCAGTCTGCAATTGTCATGCAAGGCCCCCTCTAGAAACAAAAGGCCTCGATGGGCTTTGTGGCCCACCAGGACCCCAGCATTGTTATTGAGTCCCCTCTGAGTATTTGCTCTTGAGCCTGTTTCTCAACCTGTAAGACCTTGATGATGATGGTTTTGTTAATCTGAGGGATAGCACTTAAGTAGGTGATCTAGTTTAGGTTGTGCCACCATGTGGGGTTGATTTACATCAAAATTGATAAAAAGCCACAGTATGATATGCTGAATTAGTGTAGTTTGCAAATGTTTTAGCTGGATGGTGTGTATTTGTAATGTCCTGTAATTGTAGTAGTTTGCTTACTACATATCAGTGTTTATTTATGGGGTTTGGGGTCAGTACATGTACATGGGGGACACAGTCCTGCAGTATTGTTAAAGCTCGAGTGATGGATGGTTGTGGTCCCACATGATCCCAGCCTCTGTTGGAGAGGGCACAGAACAACTCAGCTTCATATTGTCCTTGTTCTGTGTGACAATGGGCCACTAGTGGGTCTGACACTCATCACCTGTTAGTCAGCCTCATTCATATGAAAATACCACCCTGCCACAGTTCCAGCACTGTAGGTGCTTTTCCCTCCAGGCCTGTATGTTTATTTAGACAATGGTGGCCATCACTAAGTGACACTTGTAATTGAGAGCTTTTCATATCAAGCAGAGGTGGTTGTCTTTTAGAGATACAACCGCCCACTGACCTGCTGAAGTTATAGACAGACTGAATGTTACTTGATGAGTTCTACTTATTATTAAATGTTGTAGGTATTGTGTAGGTATAGTTCAGTTACGAATATAATAGCATTATTAAAATAAATATAATAATATGCATAAGCTTGTATGTGTGTGTGTATTTATTTTATTAATACTGTAATATTTTATTTGAACAACCATAACTGCAAAAAATCATAATAATTATTATTAACAACAATAATTTGAACAATAACAGATTGATAGTATTAATACTTACTATTAATACTATTGTTAAATATTAATAATATTCATCATTTTATATTTGTTGACAAATGTGTTATTATTATTATTAATAATAACTTATTATTAATAAAGTTACTTTATCAGCTATCAGAAAACAATATATTTTAACAATACTTTATAAAACTCTTTTTTTGTGGATGTTTTAATTGTGTAAATCTATGCAATAATAATATTTGGTGTTATCTCCCAGGTCTCCTAGGTGTCTGAAAGTCTTGCATGTGGCTTTATAAAAGGAAACATCTGCTTGTAATAGTGGTCCTGCTCCAGCGAGGCTGAGGGGACTGACAGCTTCCCTGGCCCTGTTGTGCCTGGCAGATGTGGAGGTGTCACAGTAGTGATGAATTGTTTACACTCACCTGTCTGCCACGTCCTTCAGCGTCAGGGGGATAGGCCCGGGCGACGGGAAAGGGGTGGCGGCATTGCCACAGGGTCAACGATATCTTCAGGTGCGTGTATGAACAACTGTGGCAAACTTGTCAAACATGGATGTTCACACGGCAACATTCACAGGTGTGGGGATTTTCAGTGAGGGCAGGTGTTTCGTATATATATGCTTGGAGTGTGTCTGTGTGTCTCGGTGTTGCCGGTGGGCACTGAATGGCTCATGTCCCACGGCGTAATTAAATTCTTTTGTGAGGACGGAAGTGTTTTTGCAAATGGAGTGTATTTTGCACAACTTTTCATATTCCTGCTGAGAAAATTAGCATGTTAATGAGCACGTTGTTTACTCAAAAATGTGAGGGAGACTCTCCTCATACATTATTAAAAAATAAACTGCAAAAAGAGGAAATAAAAAATTCAACTATGATTTTATGACAGCAAGCGAGCACGATTTTGAATGGCCCAAACCAGCAGCGTGTTCCTCCACGCCAGAGTGACTAAACGAAGCCGTTATGCTGTCCAGTACAAGCACGCATCCATGAGTAATACAGTAATATGCCAAGACAAAAACAGAACAGCAGTATTCAGTTTGACTGACAGCTCAATAAAGATGACGTCCGCTTGGTTAGAATATCTCCCTAAACCCATATTTACTCTATTCTGGTGTGTCATATCACGACGGCCCGATCGTACAGTGAGCAATGACAACCATCATGTTTTAATCCGCTGCATCACTCCAGAGTCATACACTATTCCATTTTAACTGCTTCTGCCTGGGCTATTCTCCCCATTGTTGATTTATTCATTATTAACAACCGTTCCCCCCTTTCAGATCAATGTTGCAAAGCGGCCCCCTGAAAATGTGGACGGGAGCTCTCTTCAAAGTGGCCATGCTCGAGTATTCAGCCATCTGTGCTCAGACACACAGCAGTATCTGCATTAAATAGCCCCCTTAGTAACAAGCCACGGAAAAGCTATCTGCTCCGTGATACGTTCAAACCTCATTGACTGTGAAGGGAGACGCATCAAAACTATTCTGTGTTGCTATGGCAATGTAGACCTCAATAAGTTAATCTTTGCCATTTTTTTTCTCCTTTTTTTGTGCCCGACTCAGTGGTAGTCAAATGTGTGTGTGTATGTGCTTGCACTATTCAGAGGGCTTGCGGCCCCCCCATGTCAGTAGTTTCGTCACAAGTCAATGTAGATGGTTCTGTGAACAGGACTGAAGTGGGATTGGGCTACGGATACTTAATGACTGACTATATTGCAATTTAGATCTAAAAACAGGTCAAAATACAAACAGTTGATCAAAGTCATACAGTTTACTTCAGTCCACATGTAACAGTGGACTTCTATTTGTAGTACTGTAAATAGCATCTTTGAGCAGAATGCACTGTGGGAATACAAACGTGGCCGCGTTTTTGAGTGAAGTACGGCGGAGTTTGATCAGATGTGCTTCGAGGAAAGTTTCCTTTGATCCGAACGCTACCAGGGTGAACAAAGTGAAGTCGTGAATGGACGTACACTCAGGGAATATCAATGCAGCGCTAGTCGTCTCCGCTTGTGGCGGCCTGCTAGCACGTGCTAACTCACAACGTAGCTCAGAAAATGGGCTGAATCTGGAAAGCAGTGCCTTTTTTTTTAATTTTACATTTCATTCTTTTCAAAATTCTCACCTTTAAATTCAAATGGCATCTGACCGCTGACAGTAATGAGGCTGTGATTTTAAATATCATAACGCGCTAATGCTCGGCTCGTGAAAGCTGGGATTTATTGCTTTTCTAATCATTCCGAGTGTTGTTAGCTGTCGTGATGTGTTGCGGCCTCTGTCGAACACAGCTGCGCTAATGTAATTCTGCTGAGATGAAAGGGACCGGCTGGGTAGTGTGGTTTACTGTTGCTGTGAAACATGGACAGAACGCAGCCAATTAGATCTGCTAAAGTGACATGATCAAGCAGAAATACTGTGTGTGGCTTTTTTAATGGCTGAAGTCGGCTCTGATGCCGGATCACTTTAATGGCTGCCATATGCCATGTTTGGTTTGGCTGGTTTCCCGCAAGATGTTGTGCTTGTGTTTTGCGGCTTTTAGGATTGTCAAGATTTCTCTCATGTCATGTTTAATGCTTCTCACTGCTGTTTGTGAATGCGGACAGACACCTTGCGAGTCATTTTGACAATACGCCAGTCTTGAATGGGCCATTTCTTAAGAAAAAAGACTTTCAGCAGTGAAACAAAATGGCATGTACATTTCAGAGAGTTTCCACTATTGTTATTTATTCTAAATGTGACACAATTCATACGTTAATGGGATAGTTCATGCCCACATGAAAATTCTGTGATCATTTAATCACTCTTGTGTCATTCCAAACCTGAAGAACTTGCTGTAGTTTTTTGAGAAACACAAATGAAGATATTCAAAAAAAAAAGAAGACATTTCTCAATGTATCCTTTTTATGCCAGAAAGAGACACAAGAGTAAATTACAACAGAGTTTTCATGTTTAGGTGAACAATATCTTTAAATCATTTAAGGAACAGTGATACAATTGTGCTCAAACGGGTCACCACCTCTCAAGTGTGTGTGTATTTGTTTTGTAGAATAGGAGCAAAGACCCCCATTCAAAACATAAGTGCCAGGTAAATGCATTTGATATTATGGCCTCTGCCTTTGGGAGGGTGGGGGGGGGGGTCAGCCCCCTTGCCCCATTGTGCCCTATTTAAAAGGGTTTGTCATGAATGTGAGAGAGCCTCTTTTCCCCTACTGCTCTCCCCTGGAAATGGAGATGTAATGACATTTGCAGTTAAAAGAGCTCATTCACAGTTTGTACAGTTTAAGAATTCAAATGAAGTGTTTTCTCGTGCTGTATTGCCTGAAGGAACAGGCGAGAGAGGAAAGCAGATTTCTGAGGATTAGTTCTCCAGGTTCCCTTTATTATGTTAAGAGTCTGTAGTAAATGGTGATGGAGGGAAAAGTGAGGTAAAGTAAAGGTTGTGTGTTGGGAGGGGGCCCGTATCCTCCTCTGCAGGGCCTCAATGGCATGAAAACAGTGATATTGGACACAGTTTACACACACACACTTACACACACAAATGTCAGAGTGTGCTGCAGTGAGGTTGTTCACGGCCATTGACGTTGAAACACCTGTTTTCAGTGGAAGAACAGCTCCTGTCACCCCCTCTAGCCTTCGGTTTGTTTTTGGTAAATAGAGACCTGTTAAGGGAAAGTGAGTGACATTTGGAAGAGCTTGAACTTTTAATTGTGCTTAATTTGTAAGATGTCACAACAGATATCACAGCTGGCTTATATCTGCACTGTTAACCTGCACTGTTAGCTCTGAGAGAAGCACACTGAATAATTATCTGGTTATTTTATCCATATCTTATTATTTACTTTGTTGTTGTTGTTGTTTTTTATTTCTTGTTTACAAATATATTTTGTATATAATATAAAATATGTATTAATATTGAGTTAATAAATTAATTACATTAAAAAAAATTTTTTTTTGATGTATGGTTTGTAAGGACAGGACAATATTAGAACAGGACAATAAATGGCTGTGATACTATTTGACGATCTGGAATTTGAGGGTGCAAAAAATCAAAATACTGACAAAATCACCTTTAAAATGATCACAATGAAGTCCTTAGCAATACATAATACTGATCAAAAAATATTTTTTGATATTTTTACAGTTGAAAATTTACAAAATGTTATTATGAAACATGATGTTTTTTGGCAAAAAAGAGAGCCTATTGCTACAAATCTGTGCTACTTAATGGTCACATATTAATGAATACAATATTAAATGAATATTTGTAGAAATGTTCTAATTTTAAATAATAATATTATTAATGGTTAAATGTTGATAATATTTTAAAATAATATTATGAGATTTATTCTTTTGAAAAATAAACATATAGCAGAGATTTATATTAATTTGTGCAGTAAATATAAACAATTTATTGTACTTATTTCTTGCTGTGAGTAATTTTTTTTAGAGAATGTGTTATAATATAGTTCTGAAATTACTTCACTAGTCAACAAAAATAAATATGGTATTCCTTATATTTATATTTGTAATTTAGCAATATTTTAATGATAGCTTTTATGTCACATATATAAACAGTACAACTTTCTCTTAATTACTATGACTTCCAAAAATGTAGTGGGAATGTCCGAGTGCAGGATCAACCAAGCAGAAATCAACAGACAGATATTATATTCCCTTCAGTTTCATCTGCGGTGTGCAGATCGCGTTTCCACCAGACCCGCGTCTTGTTCCGCTCTGCCTTCCCACTAATCTCTGGGTCTCTTGGAGGTGTCAGGCTGTAATTAACCATTCTCTCCGTCTTACCTGAGCTGTTCTCCGAGCTAGATAGGCCTAGAAATCTGCCGCGGGACCCACTGCACTGTCTCCAGCGAATATCTCCGGCTTTGATCACACGAGGATGAGCTGCTCTAAAGAAAATAGGTAGGAATTAATATATATAGCTGCTTTTTATGCCCACCTACACTATCTGTTTTTCAAACACGCTTATTTACACGAGAGTGAACATGCTCGGCTTCTACCTGATATGCTTGAGCTGTAAAGGTAAAGCCTTTATTATCTCGGCAGGCAGCAGAAGGTGTCACCTTCATCGGACCTGACACACATGCTACTCAAACCATGGGAGACAAGATCAGGGGCAAATTAATCGCTAAGATGCCAAGGTCAGTGTTGTGCCCCCATACGCGTGGGCTGGTCAAGGTGAGTTTCATACGCACGCAGACACACGTCTATTCTTTCAGCCACCTCAAATGACTCATCTCACGTCTGTCATAGCGTCACGAGGGCATCAGGACCGATGTGTGTGTTTATAAAGACTAGGTGTTGTCAGTTAGCTGTCAGCTCTGGGAATAACAGATTAGACCTTTTTTGATACGTCGCTATTGTGGCAAATTCTTACCTCCCTTGGAATGTGATCCAGGAACTCGTTGTTTGTGGATGTAAATGTGTGCATGTGGTTGGAAGGGCCGTTGCTAATGAGGGATGTTTTGAAAACATTTAAAGCCCTAATGATGCTGCTGCAAGAGCAAAGCCTCTTCCGGGGGCCGTGATTTAAGATGGTTTTAGGCTGTGGAAAAATAGTTTCACCCAATTTAAGTCTTGCGTTCCTGTTGTTAAAATATTGGGGTTAGAGGCTAACACATAGATGAGGAGGTGAACAAGCCTGCTGTATATGTGTGTTTTTAAAGTAAAGAGTATTTAAGCTCATTCTCCTTTCTCCATTTTTGTCTCGAGAGCACTTAATTGTCTGCATTTGGCAAGTTTAACATTTCCTGGCTTGAGTGGCCTCACTTGAATGTCGCTGCGTAGCTGAAAAATTAAAGGGGACAAAAGAAAGGCCTAAATGCAGAACAAACACACAGACAAGCATGCAAATATATTCAAAATCCATAGTGACCGAATTTAACATGCCAAGAGAAAATTTCCCACCGAGAAATTTTGAGATTTTAGCTGCGCCTAGTTCTGTCCGCCAGCCAATTTTCCATCAGGAATCTCTCATTAGCAGATGTTTTTGGCCACAACACACACACACCTCAGTGTGATCTGGTGAACCCTAAATTTAACAAGCGCTTACCAGAGCAGACGAGTTAATGAAAGGAAATTACCTTTTCTGCCAATTTCCTCCTTCCATTCAGGTGCTTTTTTTACCTCGCAATTTAAATTGACAGATACTTTAATTTTGTACTCAATAAACTGATAAATCTTTCCAACGTTTCAAGTGCATGAGTCCGGTATTAACTGCGGTCAAATGATCTCATTTATATCTCGCTTGACTTGCTTTCCAAGACTTATTACAGACTGAGGTGTCTGTTTAATGTCTTATACTGAAATTTATTATATATATATTTTTTTCAATTTCATGCACATCCTTTTTTTTATCATTGCAGCTTTTAAATTGATTAATAATTGTCTGTGAATGATTACTGTTCACAGTCCTGGCATCCACTCTCAACCAAAACTGCAATCTGTTTGCTTAGTCATTTTAGAAGACGGCGATACAGGATGAAGTTTATTTACAACGCTGTCATCTGTTCCCTGCAACAAAGCCGATGATTTCCACATAAGAGCAGTGGGGAGACTCGGGTAGACGGCCCCTCCAGAGCCCGCTGAAGTGAAGCCGTTTTGGGTATGTTGGCTGGTCTCGCCCAGCCGCCCCACAGCAGGTTTGAAGCCTCTTCTATCTTTGCTTCCAATCAATAGAAGAGCTGCTCCCCCTGCTGCCTGTCTCACGCTACAACTTCCTCTTCTCTCACCTCTTCCAATGGCTTTTTTTTAAATCTCCCTTTTTCTCTTTCTCTCTGCAGTAAAGCAGTCAGGATGGTCCTGATGATACCCGTTTGGCAGTGGCTGACATGAGCCGATGTCTAGGACTGTAGGCTAGTGGGGAGACAGAGAGCCATCTGGGAGGCCTTTTCCTAAAGATGCAGCTGCTGTGCTTCTAGCACTACGTTTGTGGGTTAAATTAACTCGTACTGATGCTTGCTTAATTCAATCTCCTGTTAGAAATGTTTCAGCGTGCCAACATAATAACTGTAATCACCTTGTCATCAAGTCCCGTTGAACTCAATCATCCGCCTCTGAAACGCACTATTCCCGTGTTTGACAGCCTACGGAGTCTTCATGTTACTTCGTGTTCATCTGATCTTGCTTGAGAGCATTAAATCAACTTTTTTTAGGCACTGTGGTAGCTTGTATCCCACGTGATTTTAAACATGGTCAGTTGTCATACTCTTAATTTTACTTGATCAAAGCTTCAAATTAAGTTGCTCTCTGCTGGTAGGCTGTGCTTTCAGTATGTGTTGCGATAATGTGTGAAAAGAAAAAAGCCATTAATTATAATTTTACCAGAATGCTCTAGCAAACAGTGCTGAAACACAAGACTGTATGTAGTTCTAAAGATGTTGCAGTTTATAAAACTAACATTAATATTGTCACACTTTGACTTCACAGTTTGTACAGTGTCAGTAAGCTTCATCTTGAATTTTAAAAGTAAATTTAAAAGGTAAAATAATATAGGTAAAAAAAATATATATATTTTTAAGGATGCATTTAGATGATATAAATTGATGGTAAAGTTATTTATAATGTCGGAGAAAAAAAACTTTAAATAAACGTGTTTTTTTTTTTTTTTGCGAATAACTTTCTATTTGTCAAAGAATCTTGAGCTTGAGGAAAAAAATTATAATTTAATAATTTAATTTTATATTGCATTAAAATATATTCACTTTACAGTTACTTTAAACTGTAATAATTTTTGACCTGCAGTTTTTTGCTGTATGTTTGATTAAATAAACGCAGACCACAACTACAAAGTTTTAAACAGCAGTGTACACAAATTGTCCTTGGCACTGTGGGCTTTGCTCTAAAAAACGAAGGTGATGGCTGATGTGCTTCATCTTTCAAATATTCAAATACACAGTGTGCCATGTATGATAACGAAACAAGTTACCACACAGACCGATGAACTCTGGATCTTATCCTAATCACACATTTTCATTCTCTTTGACAGGAGCATGATGGTACGAGAGCTCGGACATTCTGTCCAGACCCCTGTCCATTGATTGTCTGCGTCGTGAGCCCCAAGAGGGAGCTTATTTGGGCCTGGCTGCAGCATGTGGGTGTGTTAGGGAGCACAGGGTGGTCCTGTGGGCCAGAGAGGGCAGCTAACTGGAGTAAACAGGACTCAGCAGGCTTAGTGTTTGTGTTTACTCTGCTGGAGAGGAGGCCATTAGAGCAAACAGCCAGCGTTTCTTCACATGTTGCTGAAAATCACCCCAACCTTCATTCACTCCTGTTTGGCACTACTAACACCCAGCCAGTGTGCCCAGATGGCCCCGCTTTCCAGATCTCTCACTGTTTCTGCCCTCTCTCCCCTCCCTCCCTGCACCGTGGCGTCATTAAAAGTGTCTGTGAGCGGGAGGTGTAAAAAACGGGTGCCGAGAGAGGGAGCAGAAAACAATTTAGTGGCATTTAAAGATAAAGTCCTCCCCCTATTTACATGGCCTATCTAATCCAATCTAGGCTGTGTCTGCATTTTTAATTTGCACATTCAAGCGAGCTTCAGAGAGGAACCTAGGCTTAATTAGTTTAGTTATCTCCCCTCATGAATGGATAAAGTTCCCACACTGCTGGTGTTTCAGATGAAGCCTAATTGGATTTTGGGGCCAAAAACAAAAGGAGAAATAAAAGAAACGAGGGTTAGATAACAGAGGAAGATTGAATTGATAAAGTGAAAGGGGAGTGAACTGTAGTCACAGCTGAGGAGAGAGAAAAGTCGCGGTCGCGATCCTCGTTTGAGGTCAAAACCAATGTAGGGTCAATGACATACAAGGAAAAATCTTTTAACAGAATGAAAAAAAATTAATTGGAAACATTTAGAAATGTACTCTTTTCTTATGGGTCTGGTGTGAAAAAGCAGACAAAGTCTTGATGCGCTAAAACATCCTTTCATAAACAAGTGTAATAATTATTGTTTTAATATATAATTTAATATGTAATATTCATGTTTATTAGGTATATTCTAATTATCAATGTAGAAAGTATTTTTAATAAAATGCAAAATACTGCATGGCATTCTACATCTGATCTTATTATCTTTCTAATATTTTAATATTATTATTAAATAATAATTATTAAATATTATTAATAATATTAATATTATTATTTAATAATATATATTAAAAAAGCTTTTCTGTCTTTCAGTTGGCCTTTTTCTTTATTGTATCAGGACATTTTTGTAAGTGTTGTTGTATTTTGGAATTTCATTCAAGGACAAAACATGAGCATCTCGTCATTCGAACGCCTCTGCAGATGAAGAGATCCAGTCTAAATCATCGCTGCAGTTTTGTCTAAAGTTCATTAGCACATCAGCTTGTGATGTTGTCTATGTTTTATATATAACTGAAACATTTTGAATTTTAAATGACACACAATTTAGAACACCCCCTCAAGACCCCTCCTGGGGTTTCAGTGCAATTTGCCAGAAATGGCGCTTTTGAATGTAAAATCCAGGCCTCAAGAAACGTAAGCCCACATTCGGTGTTAAATCTCAACCGGTCTTTGCCAGTATCCCGTAATACTACACTTCCGCTTGGCTAGAGCAAAAGTGTCAGCGTGTTTAAAAATCATCATTCTTAAAGAGACAACTGAGCCTGAGTAAATCAATTATTGAACATTACCCTTCATTGTGATATCTGATTCGAACAAGGTCAAGGGAATTATTAATAACCTTCTGTTCTCTTTCACAGACACGTTTACAAATTAGCACTTCTCACAGGCCTGGGACCTGCTTTATGAAGTCGAGTTTTCGGAGCAGCCTGAAAGTGTGAAAGTGTTCCAGAGGGCAGAGCATTTGGAGAAGTCTAGATAATGAGATTCTTTTGTTAATGCCATTGAACTCGATTCAATTAGTGAAAAGGCCTGTGTTTGTGACTATTGCGTGCGCAGCATACAGTGTGTTTCTGTACGTAATTGACTTTGTAAGCCCTCAAGGAGCAAACTTTTAGCACGATCAAACATTCAATGTTATCGTCATTTTTTATTTTTTTGAAGCTGAGTGAGTTGGTTTGGGGCTGATCTTGTGTGCACTTGTGTGATGTATAGATTAATTAAATAAGCATATTGATTCCTGTTCTGGCAACACAGAGTGTGGGGTTTTAATTAGCCCACGCTTGAGTGTGTTAAAATTCCTGTCTTATCTGTGTGGAACCAAGTGGAACTGAATGCATTATCAACTTATCACTAGTTATCGACTTTTTCTCTATGAAGCTAGTAACTTTAAGAAAGTCTGGTTGATGAGAGGGCAGCTGGGGAAATGTTAAGCTCAACTAACGGACAAAGACACTGGCCATCCAAATACAAGAACACCAGAATTTCACTAAGCTTTGTCCCATGGCAAAGATGAAAA
>JAUMHP010000057.1:11928421-11953987 GCA_032361065.1 Enteromius trimaculatus
TATATATATATATATATATATATATATATAAAATGTTGTTTGTACCAGATATCTTTGAGATCAGTGATAGACCAAAAGCTGTGACATGTATGAATGCTTCCTAAACATGGCCTTTTGTTGTATTTTGTGTTTAGATTTCCCCTGTGAAAAAATTATCGGCCATCTCGCCTGTACCCTTGACTCTCAGGGAGCGGCAGTGGTCAAAGGTGTGGTTAACGGCTTAGCTCGTCATCCCAGGCGCTTCGTCACACACTTCTCAAAGTGGCATCGCCTGAAGGGCACTGATAACACGCATTCTGCGCTTCCGTTGGTTGATGTCCAGAAAACCAGCAATCTCACACGGAAGAATCTGTACATTAGAGGAAAGGTAGGTTAGGCTGGAATGTGAGGGGGTTTTAAGGTATTAGAGGGAAAGCCAGGATGCCATGCATTTTCCTGGCCTGTTGTGGATGACCTTTTCCTCTGCCAAGTGCTTTTGTGAAGGATCAGCATTTTTGGTTCATGTGAATCCCCTCTAGCTTTGAAGGGGAAGGGGCACAGCAGGGGGATGCCAGAGAGCCCTGAATGTGTGTGTGTGCGTGTTTCAGTATGTTTCAAGTGTGGTGTAAATTTGGCCCATTTAAGATCTAATGTAATCCATAATGGTGGTTGGAAGATGGAATATGTAATCATATTTGTGAGATAGCTTTGGCATGTAAAGGGACGGCTGGAAATGTGGGTTTCTTCACCCCCAGCAGCCTCCCCTGGGTTCACACTTAAGCAGTGTAGGGTTTGGACCAGCGCCATGCCTGCAGGGTTGGTATGGCTGGCCTCTCCCCAGTCCTCTCTTCCTCTCCATTTCTCAGTCTCTCTTGTTTCCGCCAAGGAATGTTCAACTTGTTCTAGGAAGGTGTACAGAAAGAGACAACGCAGCCAGATCGTGCACATCTAGTTTATAATGTTTGACTTAACTGATCTGCATTTCACGCATCATGTAATAAAATACTGCAGTTCTGGGGAAGCTATTTTCAAGTTATTTGAATTTAAGTAATTGAACGTTATGCTTCAGCCAAGTGACATTTATAAAAAGCTACTATGCAAAATAAGCTAAAACTTGAAGCTATTTAAGTGGATTTATTTAAGTGATACTTTTGATAATAATAAATGTTTTTCTAAGCACCAAATCGGCATATTAGAATGATTTTTGAAGGATCATTACTCTAGAGGAGTAATGCATGTTGAAAATTCAGCTTTGCTATCAGGGAATAAATTGCAATTTATAAAATAGACATATAATAGATATGTAATAAAATAAAATTAATTAAAAGTAATATTTCACAGATGATATTTAATATATTTAAATTTAATAAATTATATGCAGCATTAACAGACTTGAGTCATATTTAAAATTGCCTAGCCCAAACCTTTGAATGGTAGATGCATATATAAAATTAATTTACTAAATTTTATTAGTGCAAGTCACAAATATGTATTGGCAATCATCAAAATATATGTTTAAATAGTTTCAAAAAGGCCTTTAGTGCTCCAAAAACATTTACTGTATGCACAGGGAAAGCAACATTGAATTGTTTGAACCGTTTAATCTACTCAAACTGTCTGAATGAACTCACTCAGCTGACAATCTAGCGCTAAATCTGAGAGAGGGAGAATGAGGGCATAATAAAAGAGTGATTGATTGTTGCTGTAGAGTTTTTGGCTGTGTTAATAACAGATAAACTAGTATTACGTAAATTAGTATTACAATTTACTGCTAGTTAGTTTAACCCCTAACACTGAAATACAGTAAGCTACCACTTTCATCAAACTAAGTAAAAAATGATAACCAATAACCTTTCAAAACCTTTTTTCTCTTTTTCAGAGTTTTATTGATTGTTTCAAAAATATTCTGTCTAAAACTTGTAAAATATTTAACTGTTTTGACTTGTTTACACATTTCTGGATTTATTTTCTCTTAAGGAAACAGGAGCAAAGGTTTTATTGATCAACCAAAATGAAAACAAACTTTGATGGCAGAAGTAGATTCATGTCAGCGGTCAGTGAAGGGTTCCTCTGTGTCTCTTATAGACTGTATCTGGCAAACTGGCATGGCTTCACAGCAAAGATAAGATGACATGGGATGTGGATCTAGCACAAGATCTAGTGAACCTCACAAGTTGGTAACACTATGTGGAGTGACAGAGATAAAGCTTTCCATGATCACTTTCTTTTTTTAGTCAAGAATTTCAAATTCATAGATTGCGAGTATTGAGTAGCTAGATTACTAAGAGCTTAATATGGAAGCAGCAGTATTCTATAATTAATATAGTCAGCATTGGATAAAATAGTGTTGATTTTTCAGTTTGGAAACCAACTGAATCTGTATTGAGATATTTGTAGATGCTGCTGTATTCTGAAGTCATATGATTGGCTTATTTAAGTCTAGTGGGTATAAGGGGTCTAGCATACATGTTTACATTGCTGTAAATGTTCTAACCAATTCATTTTTAATATAAGAGCAGAGACAGCCTTCTTTGAAAAGAGTATACAACGCTTCAGTAAAACATTCTTTAATTTTGTCCGATATAGACTTCTTTTTTTTTTTTAAGTAATCATACATTCATTGATTTCAAGCGCAAAAGTTTTACTGTTTAGTTCACTTTATTTTTCTAGATGTATTTATTTATGTTAACTGTAGTACATAATGAATCAGACACATTCACTTATTAAAATAAGGTAAATATCAGTTCAAATTTCTCTTGGGGTATGATATGAGATTTATTCCTAATCATCTCAGTTGCAATTTTTTCCAATTCGTGGAGCTTACTATCTAGTTCAGCTTATGCAGACCTGTTATATTTGAGATCCTGCTTGTAATTTTAAGCACCATCTTAGATTATTAGAACTGTCTAAAATAATGGTCCATTGTTTTTCTTTTTAATTTAATACAGTTTTAATACAAACCATGTTTGTGTTAACACTTAAGTACTTGTTTGTACACTGAGATTTTGCAACAATGGTTTTATGGGGATGTTTTTTCAGCATCTTTAAAGTTTTTTTTTGTTATCTCAGGCTGGTGAAGTCTTGCTGTGGAGGCTGTGATGGCAGAATCAAGCATTGTAAATGATTCGCTACACTAATCACATCCGACACAACATCTAACGACTCTCTAAACTTCCGTATCTCATTAAACTCCACTAACGTTCAGATACGTGTCTCTAAATCTTTAATCTTCACCATCATCTGAGCTGTAATCACGTCATGTGAGGCCTTCCCTGCTGTAAGACGAGAAGTTGCTAAGCTTGCACTCAAAGCAAATGACCAGCTGAAAGACATGTCTCACTACAGATGTTTATGTATGACAGCATATATGAACTCAATCAAGGTCTCAGCTTGTGTACAATAAAAAAGGATAAAAGCAGCTTGGCAAGATTAAAACACAGATTCAGGCTCCATGTCAGCGTCACTATGCAGGGAGGTAAAATGTGTTTCATATTCATATTTTTACTTTTTTTGTGCTTGTTTTAATTATTCATTCAACTACCATTTAAAAACCTCCACAGTGCTTTCAAAACCAAAAACTACAATAGTGCACAAAGCATATCTCTTACACCCACCCTGCCCTGTAACCATAGCAATGATCACAGTTTGCCTTGTTCAAGTCTGTGTCATTGCAATTTGACAAGTACATGTCTAAGTCATTGTTCCTTGACATTTTCTTGTGAATTTCAAACCCTGTGATTTCTTTCTCTTTCAAACTGTTCATGAGCAGCTGAGACATAATCAATAAAGCTTTACTGTTAATTTTGAGTTGATTATTTTGATAATTTCTTCTACTGAATAGCTCTGACTTGCTGAGTGAAAGAAAATAAGGGAGACCAGAAGTAAGGGAGTAAAAGAAACAAAAAGGCAAGGTGGTTAGTGCAGCCTTGTGGGTTTCATTAAAACGTTTTCGTAAAAAACTCAAAAATGCTAATTACACTAAAGTGAACATTTGTTTGAAATGTGAGCATGTGATATTTTAAGTGTAAGGAAAGCAGATGGCTTTTTAGTAATATTCAGTCTGGTGTTTGTTGATGTGTTGTGTTCTGATGCAATGCAGACATTAGAGTTACTGATAGTGAAACCTTGCAAGACCTTTTATTTTCCACTGTTAACATTTTGAAAAAAAACTCAAGTATTTTAAACACCCATTAGTTGACATTCACTGATATAGCTTGAGCAATGCATTTTAGTGATTGTGATGCAAACAGAATATTGAGATTACATTAATATTGTAATCGTAAAGTAACCGTAAAATATTTTTAATCACAAAAGGCATTTCCCACCAATACCAACATTTAGATTAAATTAGATTAGATTCAACTTTATTGTCATTACACATGTATAAGTACAAGGCAACGGAATGCAGTTTAGGTCTAACCAGCAGTGCAATAAGCGGCAAGTGCAGGATATAGGTATTTTTTTGCTTTTACAAATATCTCCGCTATTTATTTTTACATATTGACAATTTTTAACTGTTGTTAGAAAACCCTGGCTTTTCTCCTCAGCAACATTAACATTACATGTAGTTACATCATGTTTGGCAGAGGCGTAGCATGTCGCTTCTTGTTTAGCAGAGGTGTAGCATGTCACATTAAGAATTTTTTCCCTTATGTTTTTGGGATGTAATTAATACTCATGCTTTAAAGAGAACTAGGCATACACTATTTATTTTATCACATTATTTAATATTCCTGAGGCCGTCTCTAGTTAAACAGGCCTTTTACTTCAAATCCTCTGTGTTAACGTACTGCAGTATGTAAAACAAGTACCAATGTTTACAAGTTACTGTATGACTTTCTTAAAATGACTTTAATTTGATAAACAATAAATCAGAATCATTGACGCGGTCATTTCTGTTTACATTTTTCTAAGCTTTGTTTAATTGGTGTTTTTTGACTGAGGAGTACCTTTACAGAACATTAGTTTCATATTACAATAAACCCTTTGAAATAAAAGATCAGGAACAAAAATAGATTTTTCATGATATGAAATTAGAAATGGTTTTAATGCACCTGCTGTTTAGTAACCTGTTATCAAATTGACTAAACTCAATCTTTCCTCATCCTTAAACAAAGAAACATGGGTGTAATTCAATACAGAGGATGATGAAACAGGTTGATATATACCTACGACCCTGACTTCTCCTCTCTCAGCACAATTATCATAATGCTACACTGTGATTGGCCAGCACTACAGTGTCATGGCTGTAAGAGGAAATCTATCACAATCTACATCACCAGCAAATGCAGCAGTTTGTAGCAGAGGCAGCAAGCAACCTAAAAATGTATTCACGTAAAATTACTTTTTAAAGAACAACATCTGTTACATCAATTACAGTTTAAACAAATTAATTAGATATATAATTAATTAAATTGCGATCAAATAACATGATCCGAATTAAGATAATTAAAAGTTATTACATTATGGTACCAACAGCAGCAGCAATTCAGCATAGCAGATCTATTCCCCCAATACCAAATACATTAACATTGTCTTATCCATCACCGTGCTGAAATGTTCTGTCAGGATTGAAATAAATTTTTTATTTATTTCCTTATCGTTGAACATCACTGATCTACAGTCCATAGCAATTTATTTTACAGTCATTCATTCACGCAGGATGCACCTTTGGAATATTTTTTCATTGTTGGTTAGTGCAGCCTAAACACTTGTTTAGTAAACAGTAGTTTACTAGTTTTTTACATCAGATCTAAAAAAAATACTGCATAATCTCTGTGTGGTCTAAGGGTTTTTATAACTGTAATTAGTATCTAAGCATCAAAGAGTGAGATGTTACTAAACATGTCGTCTGTTTAGTCAGAGCAGGCCGGTCAGAGCAAGAGTGTGCGAGAGAGAGGCGCAGTGGGGATTCTGGGTGACACAGATATGACAGCATGCAGGAATCCCCCAGCCTTGATAGACACACTCGATGCTTCCCTCTTCGCTTCTCTGCCGGTGACATCATCTCTTCCATGTGCACATAAAACTGAGGAAGGATGGTCAGGTGACCACACCTGTCACTAGTGACAACAAGGTTTTGATCACCAGGACAATTTTAGTGTACTCAGTCATTTAGGGTTAAATCAGTGGCTCAGAGCAAGAATGTAAATCGCATCCACATATATGTTTAATTTTCAAGCTTCCCTAAAGGTTATAGCTGCTGGACCTGTGTTCAGCCTGTGCATATATGTGTGTGTATGTGTGCATATGTATGTTTGGTGATGGAGGCCATCTGTATGTGTGTGTGTATGCATAAATGGAAAACACTAAAAAGCCTTCTGGGTATCAGGAGGCAGAGCTTTAAGGTATGATATGTTAATAAAATGTGTCAAAATGTCTGCTTCCCATTCTCTCTTTATAAACAAACTTGCGGCATGAACTGAGCTAATTAGCGCGCCCATCTGCTCACTTGAGCAAACTTAGTGATACATACCAGAGAAACTGTAAAAAGACAAGCTCAGTTTTTCCCGGCAGATGACAAGTGTTATAAATTGCCGTTTGTTTTCTCCGTCTGCTCTCTTTTCCTCCGTTTTTCCACCTCTGACATTATTCATTCAATTATTTCCTTGGCATTGCCATGTCTTGTTTGCTGCACGTGTGTCATTGTTGTGGCATTGCGTAAACACCAGTAATGTATATAAATGGCTGTAATTCAATCATCTGAAAATGTCTAGCATTTCCTAATCGCCCAGGTCTCTGATCTCTCTCGGAAGTGGGCGTTCGCCTAAACGCGGCTGCCAATTTTCCCGGTTTGTGAGGCGCTCGTGGTTTGCGGGGAGAAGATGGGAGGATAGGGGAATATGAAGCCGGAGATCAGTATTCCCTGAACAGCATTATGCAAAGCTGTTAGCAACAATTAACTCATAGCACATCGATTGCGACGGGGCCGGGCCCCAGCCATTGTGCGAGCTAAGCACTGCGGTGGTGAGCTTGCAGCCGAGGGGGGAGCGATACAGGAAGATCCATCTGTTCTTTCTGCTCCCCTGCACTGATGGAAGACTACGCTAATCTGGTTACTTGTCAGGACAGGTTAGTGAAAGCAGGCGAATGGAGGAGGCTAGAGCTAAACTGGTTGGCAGCTGCTGGCTGCGCCGCGTCCTCTCCCAGACTCGATAGTGTTAGATTTGGCACAGGCCGCATGCACTCAGCTCGGCCACAGACCAGCCAGTCTGTCACCAAAGGAATACCAGCGCTGGCTGACATGGCTTTTTGCGACTATGAACAGACTTCCCATGTATCTATGCAAGAAGCATTAGTTTTAGTACAGATGCAAGTAGCTATTTCAGAAAACAATGTCATAATGAGAGCCTTAAAAACTTCCAGAATTTGAAGAGATACAGTGTTTGGCTATTACTACTAGTGTAAATTAAATATATTGTTGTAGTATTTTAAAATAAGAAATCTAAATTGGGCAAAACAAACTAATTACATTCAAAAGCTTTTATTTATTTAATTTTGGATCTCATTTGGTCTCATGGGGCTTTAACATATTTTATATACTATGAAAATATTATGAGGGAAAGTAATGGCCATGTGACTGGCTTATTTGGGCTCTTAATGGATCCATAAAGTTTTATAGGCAAACATGGGCTGGTCTGTACAAGATGATGGAAGCTGTCAAACAGACAGCTGTAACACTGTACATTAGAAGCAACCCTCTAAACATAGAGAAGTTAAAGGCATTTTCTGGCATTTATCATCTTCACACTTTTAATGTTGTCTGCATTCAATTGATTCTATTTCTTAATAAAGACAAATAATTAGTAGGCTATTTTCAGAGGAAATAACGATGAATTATGGCGAAGGACAATAGTTTTCTAGATTAATAGATGTTTTTGAATAAAATTAGCTTGAATATTTTTCAGTGTTTAGTTAATCATCTGGGGAAAATGTAATCAAGCAGCCAGTTATAGTTTTTGCATTCATCCTTTAAGGTCACAAGATATATTAATTTAGATAATTATAGGGTTTGTTAAAAGTAAACATTTTTGAGGAAAAAAAAAAATCTAACAATTTGTTTTATTAAATTATCTCACTAATTCTGCACTTTTCTTGGATTTATTTAGTTCCAATCACACACACAAACATGCTTTTAATAACATTAGAAAATGCTGTAAAAAAAATTGAAAGTAAATAAGTGATTCGGAAGATTATTTATTGTGTTGCAGGAGCTGTTGGGATTGTACAACTGCCATAACAGGAACATGATTGTTCAGGAACATGTTTTAGAAATGAAACAAGAATTGAGATAATTCTTGTTTCGTTTCTAAAACATGTTCCTGAACAATCATTAGGCTTCATTTTTTATAACTGTCCTTTAAACCCATATCTCAAATCATGGACAGAACCCAAAACAGAGGCGTAAAAGACTACAAACCAACACTGAAGTCCTCTAAAACAAAAAAAAGAGACTTATGGAAAAAGCCTCAAAGAGGCAAATGATCACTTTGAAGAAGTTACAGAATTCAGTAACAACAGAACTGAGAACCAGTCATTCATATTAAGATCCTTCAGGCTTGAATGGGAGGATTATATGATTTAGCCTATAGTTTCAAAGAAGTATGATGGTATTGATTTGCATTTAGAAATGACTTTGGTACAGCTTTGTAGCTTAATATAAGGAATTTGGGTCAGTTTGACTGCTTTTTTCCAGTGAGCTCACTATCAAACAGTGGAATTCAATCTATTAATACAAATGAATGTCACACTGTATGCAGTTACGTATATGAATAAAGTAAAATCACTGGTACCACAAAGACAGTAATATTCATGCAAATTTTTAAGAAGGCTTTTGTTCATGTCACAATTACTTTTAGGCTTCCTTGGAAATGAAAGAGAACAGATGACAACTGCAATCTAGCATTTGAATTTGAGTAAAATGACAAATAATTTGGCAGGGGAACGAATGGTCACACACACATACAAACACGGTTTTCTCTCTTTCTCATACACACTCTCCATCTGCTGCTAATGGAGCCTCATGTTTTAAGTAGGCGTGGCTGACAACTGAAGTCTCTCTGTCAATCAGTCCCTTTGCCCCGCCTCCTCATGAGCTTTAGCTTTTAGGACCACCACACAACATTTTTATTCAATTAAACAGCCCCCCCCCCCACCACCACCACCACCACAAAACCGTCCATACTACATCCTGTAGGCCTGTGTTGATTGTCTCTGTAAGCAATTTAGGCCTGTAATGATTTTGTGACTTGTTATGCTAATTACGATGGCCTTCCCAGTCTGTGAGAGCTAGTTGTGGATTTATTAGTCGCTGACTAAGAAGGAGCGAAAAGAAAAGCGGTAGTGGTAATTAATCCTGTTAACCAAGGATAATTGGGCAAAAAATAGACCCCGCCAATGGCTTCAGCTCTGAGGAGTGGCAGTTAACCCTGCTTCCTGTGTTTTATTTAACAGTTAATGTTTCCTTTGCTTTCTGCTTCCTCTCAGGATCCCTGCAAATGTGCCAGTCCTGTTCCCTGATTGTCAGGAGCTCTGCCTCAAGGGGCCACAGGGTTCTACCTGCTAGTTAATGGCATTGCCACCCCCCTCAGCAACACGCACAAACATACAGACTGGTATCAATGCATCGCAACATTTCCTGTGTGTGGCTTCATAGAGCCCTACCTGAGCACATCTGATGGATGTTAATACAATACGTTATTAAACACCATCACAAGTATTATTATAATAGTGTATGGTAACTAAAATGTAATGCTATGTTTTTTAATATATGTGTATTGTACATATATTATGACGGGATAGTAAAAACAAATATAGAGAATTCATAGTTTTTTAAAGCATAAATGCTTTTCCGTTTTAGATGCCATCAATATGTATATGTTTTGCTATATATCAAATGTACAAAACTGTAACATTATGTCCCTATGTATGCGAATAAGGTAGAGGTGAACTATTAAGACGTCTTCAGTTTTGTGGATTGTAAGAATTTCAACTATAGGTGCTAAATTATATTAGAGGAAGGAAAACAATTTTGTTTTTCCTTTCATGCGACAATACAAAGACCCTCTTCGTAAACAAAACGGCATGATACAAAGTCAGGTTTTGTGATAACAAGGCCTGATGTGGCTGGTGTCCCTTCCTGCTTCTTTCTTATCTTGTCTTTTAAACCATCAAGCAGCTGTAAGTAAATCTGTAATTAATAACAGACATTTCAGCATCAAGCATGGGAGCAGCTGCAATAACATCCTTCTCTGAAATTTTCCATACGCTGTCCCCTTTAGAGTTTACAGCATCCGCAAGGACCTCTATGAAATTGTTTGTTCTTAATTTTTTTTAAGCAGAAGATTCAGAGAATGTAAAATGTTCGCCAGGAAAAATATCTTTTAAGAAACAATGTTTTCATGACCTCTTTATTTTTAAAGGACATCAAAGAGAAGATGAAAATCTTTGAGAAAGTGTTAAGATACAGTATACTTCAGTTTTAAATGTAACAGAACAATAATTTTTAAAGTAGAGACAAAAGAAATGTGACACTTTTGTTTTCTGCAAATGTTGGTGTTTTTAAAGGGCACAGGCAAAGGCGCCTTGATGCGTTCTGTCACCTGAGGTCACATTCACTTCCAAAGAGAGCAACCATAAGGTGACAGAGCTTTGTTAATTGCACTGGAAAATAATTAAATGGATGAACTAATTCCCCAATATGTATGTGAGTCCAACTTAATTAAAGAAACAAACTCAAATCAACCTTCAGCAAGAAAAAAAAAAGAAGTGTGTACACCCAGCGTGAACTTGTCTAGCCCCTAAGCGTCCCGCAGGAGGTAGTTTTAACATCTTTAGTATGTTTATTGTCACTGTCACATATAGCATAAGAGGCAAGGACATCCACAAAGGAGAGGCCAAAAAGAAGAGAACACTTGACATTCTCCCCTCTGAAGTAAAAAAAAAGAAAACGTTAATTACACTATTTAAATAATTATTTACTGGATTTGTTTGTCCCTCATCTTCTTCCACCCTTCCTCCCCCTCCTATATTTATTCATTTATTTTCTTCTCTTCTTCTTAGGGAGGTTTTCACCATATGGTTGCAGATCAAGTAATGTCAAACATTTTGCCCTTGCAAGTTTTTGCAATTTGCAGTTTTCAAACGTGAGACCTGTTGAAGGCACAAGTGATAATGGACGCGCTCTACCCCCTACCGCCTCTGTCCCACCATATCTTTCTTCAATTAATGCTACAGCGGGAGCTTCATGTAATAACACTTGCGCTTGTGGCCTGTCCACGTGAAGGAGGGGGGGTATAGGTGGTGTGGAAACAGGGAGAAAGTAGGTAGGTTAAAAAAAAAAAACTAATTAAAATGCCACTGTTGTGCGCTCATGTGAGCGTTGCGTGTTAGCTGGATGCTTATATAGTGTTTTGAGGCGGGCAAGAGCATGCAAAGCTTTGTCTATCATTATTGCTGTGAGCAATCAGGGTGATGCCAGCGGGACGGTGGACGCGTTGACAGCTGTAATTATGTATCTCCATGGTGATCACTTTTGGCCTGTCATGGAGGCCAGGCTGGCTCCTCCTCCTCTGGCATTTAATCAGATTGGGCTGTCACTTGTCAGGTGGACTGCGGCTGGTTGGGGCGTAGTGTGTGTTTTGTGGGGGTGTGTTTGTGTTTGAAAGAGTGTATGTGTATGTGTGAGACGTAAGGAGGGGGTCTCTCGTCTGTCTTAGCCCTTGTGCCTAAAACTGGTGAAGAATGTTTAATTACATCTTCTCTCTCTCACTCTTTCGCTCTCCCACTCTCTGGGTCTGCACCCCTGGCCTGGTCAGTTCTCTTTCATCCTGCGCCTCCTCCAAAGGCCAGTTTGGTTGTAAGCTGTCTTTTATTTGCGCAGGGAGACACTGTGACACTGTGTCCTCCTCCTACTCTAATCTCTGAGAGAGCCAAGCAGAGAAGAGGCACATCCTTTCACTTAACAAAGGCATGAATCTTTTCTTGTGGCCCTTAGTATTAAGTTAGTGGATCTGCATTGGTTTAGCTACCTAAACATCCTGTTATTTACTCACCCTCATGTTGATCTAAACCTGAATTACTTTTCCTTCAGTGGGTTAAATTTGAAATTCTGAGGGCTGACACTTTAAGATTTTTTAGCATCAAAAATGAAGCAAATGGACTGTATAAGTATTATAAAAGTGGGACATATGTGCTCTTAGGTCATATGAAAGCTTTCATGTTATTTAGTTATTAGGAAGAACTGAAGTCAAATTCACTCATTTACTGAAAACGTCAAGCTCTAAAGAATGATCTCCATGTCATAAAGTTGAGCTACTGTGTATATTAACTTAATTTCCTGTCTATTTTTCGATCAAGATTTGTATGTCTACAGAAGACTTAGAATACATTTGTATAATACGTTTGATCATGGTTTGTTTTAGTGTTATTGTTCCTTAACAAGCATTAATAAACATTTTTAAAATCATTGAATATGAGAAAAGTCACAAATATTTTTCAACGTTTTGTTGACAATGGAGGAATTTCTCTTTTGTGAAACTGCTTTAAACTTGGCATTACATAAAAAAATTGTATTTATGATTCCATGTTTTTGATCATTATAAATTCTAATATATATATATATATATATATATATATAAATGTTTTTTTTTTCTTTTACCATTTTTAGTTAAAATATCATCAGACTTTCATTAAAGCTGACTTCTCTTGGAAGTCAATCAACACAGGATGGATAGAATCAAGTCCCTGCACTACATTTTTTCTCCTTAAGTCATTTGTTTCACTTGGATGTACATCACTCTGTGGAAAAAAATATCTGTTGCTGCTTCCATTTTTATCACAGCTTCAAATTCCAGTGCGTTTGTGAGAGAAACGTTTATACTGGCCTGTATATAACTATCAATGTCGGTGTACTCTGCCTGCCAATGTTCTGAAAACACCAATCCAAAAGAAGTCTTAGAGGTGATTTGCATACGGACATCACGGCACGTCCAACGCATTACAAGGCGTGGGCTGAAGATGTGAGGAGAGACCCTCATAACCTTCTCAGTGCCCCAACAGGAAGTAGACTTGTTTTTATTGCGCCCCCGTGTCCTTTAATGTGTAAGATGAAAGCATGCACATATGTGGTGTTTTCTTTGCTTTTTATGGCTTGATAATTCATATTTAGGGAAAAAGGAAAACATAAACACATTTTCGTAAGAGCGCTTTTGGATTTGATTCATTTATAGCCCCCTTATTTATGCACTTCCTGAAATCCCAAAAAAAGACAGTCGCCAACTGTGCCTTTGTATCGATGATGAGCCTTGTTTTACTCTATTGTGTGCATGCTATTATTTTTTACAGTGTATGATACTTCTGCATCATCACAAAGTGCTGCACAAGAGTTTTTATTCTACGGTAGCTGTGAGCTTTCTCTTTGGTAACAGCTTCTGACAAAGGCCATATGTAGAGCTGGCTTTTACATTTTCAGCCTGTCATCTATATCTCACTAACGCGTCTTTAGCATTTGGATTGCTGTTGCTGCTCAGCTCCTTTGCCTCTGTCTTCCTCTTTGTTGCAGCATACAGGAGCAGCAAGTCTGAGGTGTAAGTCCATGGACTGCTAATGAGACTAAATCTACGGTTTGTGGTGTGCCAAGCCAGGCTTCTTTAATACTGTATCAAAGGCCCAATCAAAGGGATAATTTCCTCCAGCAGCCTGCCTCTGAGCATCACTGTGAGCCGTTTTGCTTTCTACAGTCTTTTTCTGGCCCTGCGAAAAATACAAGACATTATGTGCTCTTTATGTGTCTTTAAAAGTAATGTGGAGCTCAGTTCTATTGTTCTCATGGGCATTTTCTTTGGGTGCAATGGATGTATACACCAACTAATTTCTGAAATATAAAGTGAGTATGGATTTTTGCAGTATGGTGTGATTGCAGTGTTGCATTTACACTTGGGTGAGTCTGAAAGGGATGTACATTTGATGGACGGATGAGAGACAACAATTCCTCCTTGGGGGTGAGGCCAGTTGTTGCAGATCAAAAGTAATTTCTTTCTTTCTTTTTTTTTTTAGCCGTTTATTCTCACCCTTGCTTCCAGGAGTATCTGCAGTTTAGTAGCCAAGACACAGCTATGACATTTTGAAATTTAGCTGTAATTAGTTTTTTTTTAATAATTATGGTTTCATCATTTTCCTTATCCTGCCTTAATCATACCATGAAACTGTAGATTGTTTGCTTGCTTACTAATTCTTGCTAAGAATTGTGGTATGAATTATGTCATTATTTTATTATTATTTTTATGTCATTATGTTATTATTAGTGTTGGTTCCTTGTAGTAGTTGGCCTAATTGTACATTATTTTGTCTGAAGGGTCGTTGTTGAATGAATTCCAGTGATAATGGGGCTATTCATTTTTTAATTCATGGAGACCTTGTAGTATTTTAACATATAACGGCCATAATTATTTTAACACAAACTTGGGTGACTCTCCAGGGATTTTTCGAAACTAAGGTAATCCTGAGATTTGACTGCTGAAGTAACATAGTTCTGTTTTTAACAAGGCATGCAATGACATTCAGACACGGTGAGGCCTCTAAACATATGGTGTTATGATTGAAATCAGCTCTAATCAAATTATTTTTTCGTGTCACGTTGAAATAAAACTGAAGCATAACTGAAAGAAAATGAGCTGCGGAGGAATTCTTAGTACTGATAGATTCAAGTCAAAGATGAGATACCTGGCACCTTATATGGAGTCTCGAATGCTCAGTGTTTTTGGCACAAAACAATTATATCACTGTCGTTTTGTGGTCCAAAATCCTGGTGTGAAGGGCTGGTGGAAATTAGGATGAAATAGCTGGAACAGGTTCTAACTAACAAATTGAATATGATTTAGCCGATGAAGAACAAATGAAAATGACTTGCATTCATTAGCCTGAATGAAAATGATCTCTCTAACAGTTAGGTTTTGAAAAAGCAAGAGAACAGGAGACTGTAGCACCACTTTAGCAGGATATGAAAATACATCGAGTAAAAAGCTACCGAGAAAAGAATTCACGTCTTGGCCAAATTATAGGCTTTTCACAAACGCTTTTTCATTCTTGTCAATTGCTACCAGTTGCCCTCACAGCTATGTGATAATGGTGACATTTTCTATATCCACTCATTTTAAGTATTATTATTATTATGTTGTGGCACATTTTTCTCGCATGCTTTTAAATAATTTACTGGTTGCATTCAGCGTTCAACCCTAATCGCTGCGATCCATTTCAGGTCATCTGGAATGACTCATCTCTCTTGAACGGCATTCAGTAAACAGAGCAGATGAGCAGAGACGTTGTCCTTTAACTGCTAAGATAATGAAGTACTGTGGGATCTGACTTCCGGGCCAGCCAGGGCAGGTTGGAGTAAGTTCGGCCCAGCGCAGGGAACTGCAGTGTGGGGCAGGGAGCCATGGCAGGTGCCTGTGTCAGCAGTACTGCCGGCCAAGGGGAGAGGTCAATCTCACACCTCCAGCAGGTGGGACACAGGCTTGCATTAATGATGCTTACAGTGAGATTGCTGCAGTGTCAGGGGGAGAGGAAAGCATCGAGCCAGGTGTCTCCTCCAGCTCTGAGATTTACAGAAGAACACAACGCCTGTAACAGGCTTCTAAATTAGGAATTCGTGCTTGATGAAGCTGTTGGATGAGTGAAGAACTGCCTTTGTAGCTTTTTGTTATTTGTTAAAATCACAGACAGTTTCTTGACATAAAACTGAAAGACTTACATTCATACAATTAACAAGATGCAAATCCTTGTTTTTTGTTTGTGCCTGCTGACATTTATTATTATATCCGCTTTGAACATTACAATCCTCAATAACTTTAACTCAACAATAAGTAAACACTTCTCAAGTGAATTACTCTTAAACAGTGATGCTACAGGGCGGCTGCAAAACAGAAGAAGAAGAAGGGCTGCGCACTTGCATAATGTATAAAGAATCTGCAATTAGTGGTTGTTGGTCAAAATGTTAAAGTTGGCTTGAAATTGAAATTCCAAATTAAACTGTAGTAATTCTTCAGTAGTTTAGTCCACTTTAGTCACCTTCCCCTTCTTATAACTCACTCATAAACATACATGCATACTCGTCCTAATACAATAGAAATGTTTCTTTTTTTCCAATAATGTTTCACTCTTGTTTTCTTTTCAAGAAAAGATCTGACACTACGTGTCTTAATATCTGTGCATCTTGCTTTAAGTGAGCGTAGGTTTTAAAGGTAAATGTGGCCAATGCTTATTCAATAACAACTCTATGCTCTCTTGATATCAGGAGATTTAACTGGACATAAAACTTTGAGTGTTTCCTCCAGATGTTCAGTTGCATGATTTGTCAATCATAATGCTTAGTGCTTTTATTTTGTAAGCCTCTGAGTTTAAAAGCTTTGTGTAAGCAGTGCTGCCTTACTGTGTAATATTATATATTTCTAATCTACAGTTACGGTTATGGTGAAGATCATTTCATGTTCCAAAGGCAGCCCCTGTGGCCTTTCTGCCTCATTCTACATTATTATGTTACACATCAGAATCATGAGCTCCTCGCCTCATCTTCCTCCGTACCTCTTTGTCCTTCTGCTCTCGTCCATGTGGTAATGGATGAATGAAAGGAGGAAGGATCTATTCTGGACATTTCACGCCCCCGTCAGCTCTTTACCACAGATCAGATGCTGCGTGTGTGTGCTATAGCAGAGTGTAATATAAACAGAGATAATGTGAGCGTGTCCTGATGCCACAGTGAGTGCACATTTGTATCAGTAATTCACAATGAGACAATATTGGAGTGTAGCTTAAAGGGGTAGTCGATATTTTGGCGTTTCTCTCCACACAGTGGCCTGGCTCGAATTCTTCTTCCGATGGCGGCATCTTGTCTGAAATGTCCTGAAGGAAGAACTCCTCCTCCTGGCCTTCCATTTTATCTGAGATCAGGAGTATTTGCTGGCCCCATTTGATCTTTTCAGTGCACTCGGGTTTAATGTCTGGCCAGTGTTTTTCGAGCAGCAGGTAGTCACAGGGAAGCCGTTCTAGGGTCATCACTCTTTTATGTCACTGTAATTCACACACAGATGGAGACCTTTGAACTCTGACAGAGGTCATTTTGAAATTATTACTTTAGAAATTTCTGTTTTGGTTGGGTGTTTTGAAGAAAGAGATGATCTTTGGACAGATTTTAGAGACAAATACAACCCTGTAAAGTTTTTCTCTGTGAAGGATTTGTTTTCCTATGTGAGACCATTTTTATTTTAAATACCACTTTACATTTTGTGTATGTGGCTTTATACAAAATGACATTTGTTGTTTGCAAAGCATTGTGTTTTTGGGGGTGGGGGGGGTGTTAGACATTTTGGCAATAGTCCCACTAGTTCTAGACAGGTTTGATCTGCCTTTTAGGGCTTTTTTACATGCTATATTAGAGTATTGGCGGGGTGCCTCTGACAGTCTGTAGAAAGACTACTCTAACAAAGGCATCTTAACATATGAGAGATGAGATATATTCGAAGCAATTCGTAATCTTTCAGCACAACAAAGTCTATTTAATTAATTTTTCTCACAGATGTATTAAATTATGTTATTATTAAATTATATTATATTATTATTATTAGATTATATTATATATTAGCAATGTACACTCCCTCCAGAACTCTGAGATCCGCCAGTGAGCGACGCCTCATTGTACCATCACAAAGAGGCACAACATCTCTTTCCAGAACATTCTCTTACACCGTTCCTGGCTGGTGGAAGGATCTTCCCATCGCTATCCGGTATGCCAAGTCCCTTACAACTTTTTAAACAACTCCTGAAAACCCATCTCTTTCAACACTATTTGACATCATAAAAAAAAATAAACAATAAAATATTTTACCCTACTCTTTCTTTCCTTTTCTAGCCTACTTGAACAATGCCTGTTATATGGTATTATGAGTACTTTCTACTCTAAGTCGTTTTTGCCTCTTTGACTCTTTAAGTTGCTTTGCATAAAAGCGCCTGCTAAATGAATAAATGCAAATAGATTTTATGATTTTTAGTTGTCTTTATTTTTTGGCAATATAATATTCAATAAATATAATTGTTTTATGATTCAGTGATTTTTGTTTTGTTTTGTCTCAGAGGATGTTCCCACTGTTTTGGTCATCCGTTAGCTCGTTAGTGTTCTTTCACATCAAAGACAAGCAAAAGTTTAACCTCACTGTGCTGATTGCATCATGTGACAGGCGGCATACCTTATAATTGGCCAGTGGAAGGTTAAAAAGTTGTTTTTTGTCAATGGTAAATCAATTTGAGCGGTAGGCACAAAGCAGTAGACTTCATAGCAGTCTTTTGAACAGAATTGTGTTAATGACACAGATTCATTCAAACCCCCATCATCATTGTACTATCAGTAAAACTCAATTTATTCATGACTGGTGACACCTTATGCTAGCAGCTTTGTGTAGGTTGTGCCCACCTGACCCTCTTTTTCATATTTCTTTTTTTTTTTTTCTACAGGGTGGTCCTTCTTCGCTTTGTAATGACCGAGTATCTAGTTCAGGGTGGGCATTAGGCTAACTTCATACCTCATTTGATGTGAGGTCTGTTGATGTGATCAATTGCTTGAGTGAAGTCACCAGAGTCTTTCATCAGGCTTCTGCTCACAGAAGGAGGTATGGACAGAGCTGGAGGCTCAAACCTATCTGCTTTCATGATGTTTGTCTCTCAACCGACTTCAGAACAGTGTTTAGCTTCACACACAGTAGATGGAAGGCTCTCTAGATCATTTACAGCACGGCAGTATCTCCAAAAACTGTCCATGCATGTCAGCTATAACTCGCTGTGTTACCTTTTGGCTTGCGGCTGCAGGTATCAAGGACTTGTATGGTTTTGTTGACTTCGATGTGGTGAAGTTGGCTTTAGGAGACCTAATTTAGCAGACACCGTGGCTGTGACCAGCACCACAGAGTTGTGAAAATATTGGCAGCAGTTAGAACTGATGTAAGTGTAATACTTGTAGCATGTGTTTATTTCCGTTCCTTTTGTTGGTGGATGGCTCCACCTAACCATAGATGAGATTATAGGGTTTGACAGCTTGGGGGACATTTGATCTTGTCTGTTGTTGTTTAGTCATGTTGCCCCAATGCTCAGCTGAGATTCTGGTTTACTTAAGCCTGGCTTTGGTTTTAAAATATTCACTCTAAGTGGATGACAGCGCCCTTTTCCCAGTAGAATCCATGTGTGACGTGCATCATTTGGCCACATTTTATCATGCCTGCAGGCATCGTGCACTTATTTAGCCACTGTATTTTTCAGTTGCATGTGCATTTACTTTATCTGTCTGGTATCTTATGTTATACCTTCATGGTTATTTAGACACCTTTATAAAACACATAGGAACTATAAATTCTGATTTTAATGAGTGATGTGCAGTAGCATTTTTTCCATAGATATAATTAATAATAATAATAATAATAATAACAATAACAGCAATAATAACGAACAATAAAAAATAATAAATGTATTCTAATTCTGTTAGTCATGGTTATTAGAGACTTTCAAAAAACAAAAGTGAATCTAAACTCTGATTGAATGAGCCACGTTTAAAGCATTTATGGGCCATAATGTGTTGATAATATAATTTAATATAAAAAAATAAATAATAAATTCTGTTCGCTTTGTTAGCCATAAATTAACACTGTCACTTTAAAGTTAAAGTTAAAATGTCAAATGTCAGGCATACATTACTTTAGTTTTCTTAAAAACTGTACTATTTGTTAAATATTAGCCATAAATTGGCACTGTCATATAGCACTTTAAGTCAAAGTTGGCATAAATTATTAAATGTCTGTGTCTTGTATCATATTGATGTTACAGTTTTAAAACCACTCAAGGCTGTGCATACATGATTTGCTGGCAAACACTGGGTCTGTTTTACCTCTGCCAGAGCGCTGCTTTCTTTCGTGTCTTCTTTGGCGCATAATGATCGAGACAGAGGCCTGTACAGATTGAATGTAGATTGAGTTGTACACCTCCACACATTCATATCGACTGCTACATTTACACGGGAAGCTCTCAGCGTGTTTGTGCAAACAGGGCAGGAAGTGTTTGTTATAGTGGACGCGTGGGGTAACTATAAGTGTCCCTTTGATTCCTGTGGTTTCAGTGACACACTCCCTCTCTGCGCTGGGCATTGTTCACCCACACTTCTCTCCAGGAGTCAGCAGTGTTTCCTGCTGAGGGTCTATACACCAGCATCTGAAGGGGTGTGTTTCAGCACAGCAAGGCTTTCTTCTCTCTTATCTCCTCCAATCTTGTCTCTTCATCGTCACATCAGATTGTTTGTCTAATTGTGTGATTGTTCATCTAGGCTTGAAGAGGGGGCCGGCTCTGCATTTGTGAGTAAAAATAGAGAATTTTGCTAAAAATAGTTTTTTTGTTCATTATATTATATTACATTACTTTATATAATATATGTGACCTTGGGCCACAAAACCATAAAGGGAATTTAACTCTGAATAAAATAATTGATGTATGTTTTGTATGATTGTATAGTATTTGGCTGCCATACTACTATTTGAAAATCTGGAATCTGAGGGAGCAAAAATAAAAATCACTTTTAAATCACAATTTAAAGTTCTCCTAACCCTTAACCCTAAGTTCTTGCTAATGAATATTACCAATAAAAAATTAAGTTTATTAATTATTTATTAATGCTAGGAAATTTACAAAATATGTTTATTGACCGTAATCTTTACCTAATGATTTTTGCCATAAATTAAAAATCTATAATTTTTGACCCATACAGCGACTACAAATATACCCATCCTACTTATGACCGATTTTATGGTTCATAGTGACATATTACATTACATTATTTTATGAACCGGACAAAAGATTGACCAATTGGTACTCATTATTTATACATTTTATGCATTTATTATAATAAGCAACAATGACCTCGTTTTGAGGTTCCACATCCAGATGTAAATGAGGTGGTGGTAACCAACTTATTGCGTTCCAGTGATCGGCCACACTTAGACCTGTGGAATGACACATCTTATCAGTGGCCCTCCAGGAACCGAAATGCATTTTAGAAAGTGTGATTGCTTTCCTTTTCTTCTCCGTCTGACTTTAATTTTCTCTTCTTCCTCTGCTCCTCTGGGTCAGCAGCTGTCAGGTATTGAGAGGAGAAGAGGGGGGCTGCCCGCTGCTGCGCCGCCGTTCTCAGCGACACACGCCCACTTCTGAGTCACATCTGGTGTGGGGAGCGAGCTCCGATAAGTGAACCGAAGCCGATGGTGCGCCACACAGATGTTGCCCCCGCTACTTTCCCCTCTAAGTCTTCCAAATCTCCTTGAGAGAGTTGCACACACTTCGGCCTCCTCCTGATAAAAGTTTGCCGAGCGAGAGTCTTCGTTCTCCACGTGGGTGGTCTAGCTCGTACATTCACCACACCGGTGGGCAGGAAGCCCATGGCATGCTGTACCTGCGCCTCATCCTCCTCTGCCCCCTCTACAATCTCGTTAACTGTGTCTATTACATTCGAGGCCGCCCGAGGGCTTCCAAAATCCTCCCGAATCTCCAGCGGTGGCTGCAAGGCCGTATCTTGTAGATGCACGTCTCTGCAGCCTGGCGGCTGGGGCAGCAGGGTGAAATTGAATTAGCCGTTGTGAACCTGTGGCCTTGAGAAGATACTGTAGATGTGTCAGAATCGAAAAGAGAGGGCTTTTTTCTTCGGTACTGAGGGCTGTCTTTAACTAAGCAACTAATGATGACCAGCCCTGAAAGCTACAGACAGAGGACCTTCTCTCCGTCCAAAGCAGGGGTGAGCTCGGGTCATGCTGCGTTCCTCTGAAGAGGAAGCTCAGGTCAGGAGATCAAAGAGGCTTTTTTTCTGATCTTCTTCAGTGGTGTCAACTTCAGTGACGAAGCCACGTGTGTTTGATTGACTTTTGGATTTGTTAAAGTATGCACTTTTTTCTTTGGTCAATTACTGAGTAGCCATTTTGCAGCCGATTACTATCAGAAGCAGCTTTTTTTGCAGGTGCTTTGCTCTCAGGCTCAGTGTTGGTAGCTCATGGCTCACTTGTTGTGGGGAAGTAAGCAGTACCCTTCTGTCTTTCCTGCAGCTAATTTTCTATAAGTGTTCCCATCCTTGTTCTATAACTCACACTGGTGTTATTACGCTATTGTCTAAAAGTGACAGCTCCTCAAGTTGTTTTAACAAGTTCAATTAATTGGAGGCCACAAGAGGTGAAATCTTCAATAAATCTTCTAAGAGTGCCTGTACTTGCGGAGGAAAATACAGACGGCAGGGGCTTTTTAAAATGAGATTCTGAAACACTCAGGTGCTGGGAGGGAGTAATAATAGAAATATCAAAGCAGGTTAACTTATTAAATTTAATTCTGCTGTTTAAAGATTGCTTAAAAATAGTATTTATAATTATTTTATTCTGTTTATAGTTTTTTTTTGTCTTTCTCCTCAAGTGGCCTTATGCCTAAAAGTAGTATTTTTTTAAACATAGGCCTAGTGTTTTACACATTTTATATTTAAGAAGCTAATATTTGAGCATTGATTGAGCTTTTTTGAATGAATGCTTGAAGGATCATGTGACACTAAAAAATGTAGTAATGGCTGCTGATAATTCAGCTTTAACATTACAGGAAATTATATTTTCAAATATAATAAAAAGAGGTGTCTTAAATTGTAATAATATTTCATAGTAATATGTTGTACTGTATTTTTTGTCTAATATATGCAGCCTTGATGAGCAAAATATATTATTAGGTATTAAAGAAATCTTACAGACACCAAACCTTTGAACATTAATTTACATTAAAATGTTTAGCTTTTTTTCTACTGTATTCAGTAAAGGGGGTCATAATACTTAAAACATAAACATAACCAAATCAACCAACCATTACTAAAGAACCAAATCAACTTTTTACAATGCTAGTAAAAACAACAATGTGCCTTCTAACGTACCAAAACTCAAAACATTGCTTCAAGAGACAGCAATAAAATCCAGGTATGGAGTCCTAACTTGATGAAAAGCTTCAGTAGACATGTGAGTAACACAAGTTAAACATTATCAGGTAATCATTTCCCAAATAATCTTGTGCTGTCCTTACAAGTATGGAGGTTTGTCACTCTGATCAAAGTTAAATATTTGCAATATATTTTTTTCTGGTGGCAACAGAAATTTTTAAAACTCCTGATCTAGGAATCTAATTAATTTATTATTTCTTAGTTAATTAATTAGACTTTTGTGTTAAGCTCCCTGTTACTATTTGATATGCTTTTGCTTCCTGTTGAGTATAGGCTGGGCTACACGTCATGGCCCTGTGGCAAATGCCACCTCAAGTGGCTTCCTCTCAGTGCCTGCCAGCACAGCATCAAGGGCCTCTGATGTCATTGCAAGGGGCCACTGGGGGTCACCTGGGTGACCAGGTCCTACTGCCGCAGCAGCATTTATAGGGAAGCAGAGTGAGTGTGCTTCCTGCAGGAAATGGCCCTGAGTGATTGATGATGGCTGCATTGTTCAACCTGTGCCACCATTTTGTCAAACCTTTCTCTATTTGTGCTCAAATCCATCGGATCTGACCTCACTCTCCCCAAATCCCAGAGAAGACACAGCGCAATAAAGCTTTGTGCCTGTTCTTGGGTCAGCTCTGACATGCAGCCTGGCACAGGCGTCATATCCTCTGGCTGTGTTATAGGTGCTTCAGAGAGTGCTCCTCAGGTGTGGCAGTGACAGGGTTTCTCTCGCGGGGCACTAACACAGTGTTGATTCAGTGCAGAGTGATTGCCTACAGCTCTTCCTGTGTGGTGTTTGTCTTTGCGGGCTGGCTGATTTTCCACTCTTTCGTTTATGTCGATCTCTCACTTTCATCCTCTTTGATGGGGTCAGAGGTCATCAGTCTTTTTAGGGGAATGATCTACGTTTGATAGAGAGTTGTCTCTCCACTCTCTACTAGCTTTTACTTTGAATGTTGGCGTTCGCTTGCTTTCAGATAGTAAACTTGATTCAGTCATTAACAGTGATATGTTAATGACTAAATAAAATATTTATTTTTACATCCACCTAAGGTTTTTTTTTTTGTTCTTTATCCCTTTATAATCTAATTATTATGTTAGTGATTCATTATAAATGTTAGTGAAAATGAAATTTTAAATATTTTCAGAAAAATATTTAGCAGTGGCTTATGTAATTTTTTGTGCTTTTAAAACACTTTTTGTGAAACAAAAATTTCACAATTAATATTTTTTGTAAAACTTTTTAGTTGGTTGGACAGGATCTACAGTACAGTATAAATGTTCCCAAGTTCTCCTTTATGTAAATATGTATATATTCCTTGATATTTTATATACAGTAGCTCTAATTAAAGCCACATCCTGAAATATAAAAGTTGGAACCTAAGTCCTAGTTGAGTGTTCATATTTATTGAGTGTTAATCATATTTTCCAATATCCAAAAACCCCTATCAGTACATTGTCTTAAATCAACATTTTTATAGGGATTGGGCACATTTGTTTTTCTCTGACGTACTTCCCTGATTGAAAATGCCGCCCTTACCTCAGTGGGTCATTATATATTTTATCTCGTCTCCCACATTTGCCTTAAAATATAGTGTTTATATTTTTTTTATTTATTTTAAATAGGTATATATTTTTTATTTAGGTGTTTATATTTATCATTTAACATACCTGAGCTGTCATTTTTCTCTAAGGGTTTGTTGTTGAGTTTTAAAGTGCCCCTATTATGCCATTTTAAAGGTTTGCTAATATTGCTTTATGAGTCTCTTAAAACAGGTTTACATTTTTACACTTTAGTTTTCTCCAAAAATAGAATAAATTTTACCCAATTTCTAAATGATTCGTAAACGATTCGAGAATCAGTCTGTCTAAACCCCTATTTTCCGTGAGCTCTCACTGCTGTGATTGGTCAGATGGCTACACTTTCTGACATTACTAGGGATGCTTTCAGAGAGGATACGCCAACTAGTTGGCACTTGACTACCATGGAAAGTGCTCACAATTTGCTTTTGTAAGCGAAGCTCGATTCTCGCTTCGAGATGTCCAATTTAATAAAATTGGCATACGCTGATTAACATCCAGCTGCATCTGATCACAGCACGAGTATAAGTAGGATTAAGTGTTCATTAGTTCTTCGCTGAGGAGCAGAGCCGGTGTCACGGCCCCCTAGCGGCGGTACAGATCCACGGCGACGGGACGTGACATCTCTGTTGCCTTCTTCAGGGAACGTGGGCTACAATACGTAACCGAGACGTTCCCTTTCAGTTGGTCAATCTGAGTCACGTCGGTAACCGACAAACGGGGATCCCCACCAAAATGCAGTGGAAGCTGCCCCTTCCAGCATTGTGTGGGAGTCTCCCAAGCCCCCAGTGTTTGGCCTCTAATCAGCGTATGCCAATTTCATTGGCGTGTTTCTATACACGCAGAGTAGATTCGTCGGTCACTGACATGACCGACTGAAAGGAAACTACAGAAACGTAAGTTTGTCACACGTACCAGATCACGTGAGGTCACGAGGACCCGGAAGTAACCTCACGCAGGTATTTAAACAGGAAACTGGT
>JAUMHP010000057.1:11956076-11976084 GCA_032361065.1 Enteromius trimaculatus
GGGGAGCTCTTCACAGCTCTCGGTTTCTGACAGATTGATCGGAGTTGCCAGAACATTCTGTGGCTGTCAGTTTTGTAGCAACTAAATCATTCTCCCCAAAGATTTAGGCATTTGAAATTAAGATTTTACGGAGCGAATCATATGCCAAAAAAACACCTATTGCAAGTCACATGCATTAAACATTCAGACGACAATGTTTTGATCAATTACTGACCATCCGTTGACCCCCTGATGTTTTTGGTCTTCTTCTGACCAGGAACGCAATGCATATTTGACATCTTTTCTAATGAGATTGTCTCCTTTGGTGGCGAAGGACTGATGTCACGACACATACCCGCTAAACAACAACAACATTTATACATTTTGCGATGTAAACCAAACAACTTGCTTACTATAATGCTCAATAGATTAGTAGTTTGTACCCAAAATGTAATTAAAACTTTTTTTTTTCTTTCTCTCGTGGCTATGAAATGTTAAGAATATGGTTGTGTCCTAACCATACAGATTTGAAACTGTATCAGGGTCTGTTTTTTCCACCCATTCCATTTACATTGAATAGGTCATTGGTAGCCAACTAGGTGGAACTAATTTGGCACAGAAGTGTGGAGTGACTGGGCATAGTGTCACATGAAGCCACTGGGATGTAATGAGGAATAATTGATTAGTGTTAAGCAGGAGAACACGGCTGTGCTCAGTGGCGTGTAGTTAAAGGCAATATTCAAGATTTATGATCTTTGTAATACTTTTTTATTAAATAATTTTAATATATTACGATATTATTATTTATTTGACTTATTTCATTAGATAATACATTTATATTGTTAGAAAATAAACATACATTTCTCTTTATAGATTAAAGTATGAAGCAAAGTATGAAGTTTATTGTAGGCATTTTAAACATTTTAATATTTTCCAGAATCATTCTAAACGTTATGCGCAACACTTAGCATAATATAGACTGAATATTCATGCACTGACCCTGTTCAAAGTTGAGGGTGTTTATTCATGGGTCATGAATACTTAAGCTATTTTCCTTCAGATTAATTTCCGCCTCTGTCTGTTTTGAATGGGACCATTACAGTTGTGAAGCTCTAATTAAGCACTACCTTTCAATACAGAAGGCTCTACCATCTGGTTGTTGTCGTATGCACCACAAACATAAGGGCACTGACAAAAACTGAGATGAGTATTACAACACAAAGCCGAAAAAACCCCTCAACTTTTCAAATTAGAAATGCCAGCACAAATGTTCCTCACACAATAGCATATAAGTAATATCTTCAAATGTACAGTGATGTGTCCTGTCATGAGGTATCAAGAGGATATACGCATAATTAGGGCTGTCGATCAGTTATACCACTTTAATACATTTACTTGCATGTTGTGCTGTTTAACCTACTTCAACTAGATGCATACATTTCTATGTATTTATAATTAAAGGAGCATAAAATATAGCATTCATTGCATATGTTACAGTTTACAGTAATACATCACAGATATCAACATTTGACTGAAAACCAAACAAAACCCTGAACTGAAGATAGAGACATCATCTTACATTATTTTGGTAAATATTGGTGGTAAGTCGATATTTATTTCAAAACAGTGTATATATAGTTTTTCACATTATTGATCATAAGTCTGTCACTTGCCTATACATGCCATAGTAATGAATGTCCAAGGAACACAGATTCTTCTGTTCACATCTGCACTCTTTTTGATTGAAGGTGTTAAATTGACAGTCCTGGTTTTAAGCACCAGTCAGTAGAAAGCTTAGCATGGATGCTCTTGATTGGCGTTCAAATATGTATTATTAATGTGAAAATATTAATATTACATTTTTTTTCTGATGTCATGGTGGATATCTTAAAAGTTCCAAAAGTGTAAGATGTTCTGTTGCAATGGTTGGTTAATATTTCACCTCTGTTATTTAGTCAAAAGGCATGAAAACACAGCAGATGCTCCCTTAGATCTTTGAATATATCTGGTTGTGTGTGTTACACCTTTGCTGTGAAATTTCAACCACGTCTGTGACTGAAAATCAGTTGTCCTTGAGCGTCCAAGGATACTGTATGTCAGCCACCAGGAAATATTACATAACTGTTTATTTATCTAATGGCTATTTAGGCTACAGCTCCTGTGGCCACGTAATGTCATGTAATATGCAAAGTTGCATCTCTTGGCTGTTGACTTCTTTAAATCAATACAAATGTGATGACGTCTATAAAGCAGTGGACATTTGAAAGCACTGCTGCTAGATTTAGCTGCGTGAGGCCAAGATCAAATATTGAGCGAATTAAGGAGGGGCATTGACACATCAAAGACCTGCCTTCCATCAGAAAGAGATTAAAGAAATCCTTGAAGAACTGGGTGAAGGAGACAAAACAGTCTTCCTGTAACCACACCGCTTTGACCAGTCAATACCTGACCAACTGTACATGGAGAATATCCTTAAACAAAGAGGAAAAAATCAGCTACAACTGCCTCAGGTTGGGCTGAGCATGTTCTCAAGGACATCTCAGCTAACCTTGAATGATAGTATGAATTTATAGTACGAATTCATATGAATCATATTATCGTTCTTTTGTTTTCTCTTTCAAAACATCTCGCAATTATTATGATGATCTTTTATGTTAACTTTTTTTTTTTAACTCGTATTGTATTTACAATTTGTATTGTAGTTCTGCATTGTTTGCTGCAAGCCTGCAACATTGTAAATTCAATTAATCACACTGACCACATTGAATTAGAATTTAAAAGATGTTGTAAATTCATTTCTGATTGTCATACACCCCTTTGTCGGTTTTGTGTCAGGGTGGGATAAATGTTTAAGGCTGGTGATCTGCACCAGGACTGTTCTCAGTTAAATTATGCCGATAAACTCCTAGAAGGCAAAGGAAGGTGTGTCCTAAGCAAGTCCACCAGGATTAAGTTGATGAAGTCTTCAGGTCATCCTTTAAAGAAACTCCTAAGCCTCTATGCCAGGACGTCATAGTCCAAAAAAAGAGGAAGAACCCAGAAGATTAAAACCATTCCAATCTCTTCTCTCTCTCCCTGCCTGTTCTTCAAAGACCTGACTCCCAGATAGCGTCTTAGATAACACAGCGCTCGGACATGAGGAGATTTATTTTGGAGAGAGAATAGATAACATGCCATGACTAGAACGGTCACTTGAGAGCACAATTATAAATAAACATTGGATATCCCTTTTCAGTTTTTGGACATGGTCATGTCTCTCGGCTGCTCTGGGCCGCATCTGATTCAGGGCTCGCTGAGACACGGAAAACACAGATGAGTTAAAAAGGTGTGGTAATGTGTGTGTGATCTGTGCATGGTAGTGAGACGGTGCTGTGGCAACAGAGGGAAGGGTGATTGAACAAGCGCAAACCTCATCCCTGTCGGTTCTCTTTTCCCCGCCGCGACTGGCTCATAAATATGTATTCAGGTAAGCCGCCACATCCCCTTGCTGGCCGAACCCTTTGCTCTTTTCACTTCAGAGTCCTTCAGAAGTGACGGCGGCGGCAGTAGTTACCTGATGCACGACTGGTGCTCTGTGGTGAGGCCTCGTCCTGGGGCCTGCCCCATCCCCTCCTCGGCAGAGCCGTGGCACTCTGAGGGGATTAAAAGATTTATGTCACAGCAATAAAATCTTGAGAGAGTCTGCGCTTGACTTACTGGGCTCTGGCCCAGAGGCATTGTTTTGAAAAGAATTAACCTATAATACATCTCAAAGCTTTTGAGGCTTCTCTTGAGAGAGCCTGTCTCCCTTTGGCTTAGAAAGACAAACCTACGACAGCTTTATTTTCCAATGGCTAATATAAATGGTGTGTATTTGTGGGACTGTAGCAAAGACTGGATTGTTGTTGTTTTTTTGGGCCCACTTTGCATTCACTATCTTTTCAATTCTAATGACAGGTTCCTGGTTACTGAGAAGATAATGCCTTGTTTCAGCCATCTCTCCATCGATATGTCATTTTTGTTAATTTAAATTTGAATTGGAATATTGCTTGTAACCACACATTTTTAATGTAGTTATTAATGGCACGCTTTAAAAGACTGTAAATGGGAATGATTACACTTTTTCTTCACAATCAATTCTATTCTTTAAAATGCACACATCACACACATAAGAAGGGATACAGCAGATTTCAGAAATGTTATTTTATTTTGGTTTCTGCTCTGTGGTGGAAAAATAAAAAACTTTGAAGTTTAGTAAGTCCTAAAGTATTTAAAAGTATTAGGTATTTAAATCTCACCATATAATTTATTATACAGTTTCCAAAACAGAAAAATAAGTTTAAAATTGAAATTCCACCCATTTTAAAGCTTACTCTCCTTCAAATTTGTAACACTTTCGAATCCTGCAGGGTTTTTTTAAGCAGCACCTATTAATGGTGTGGGATTCCTTTCTGCTTGATTCTTACGTACGTAATAATGTTAGAGATGGTAATTGATCCATCAACACTGAAGCATCACATTTTATTTTTCTTCGCCACATCATGCCTTCCAGATTGCAGCCCAATCACAAACAGCTTGTTGAGAAAGTCACACAGCCGAGCAGATGATGGGGTGGTGTCAGATACACATGTCTGTAGCAGGGGCTGATGGGAATCTCACTGTGTTTGGGGAAGAAGGGGTCAGCAGGAAGACGTTGATTGGGCAGTGAGCCAAAGCTGTCCTGCACAAGCCGTTGCATTGATCCACACCCATGCAGCTTTGGAGAGCTTTGTGAAACCTTCACAAAAACTGCAGGTATAAGCAACTGCACACTCAGAAACCTTCTCTTTCTGCTCACATCCCACTCAGTCTCCAGCTCGAAAATTTAAATGTTAGCACAAGGGGAGAAAGAGGGAATTTATAGGTCTTGTCACTGGATCAGTGGGTTTTCCATGTTTTTTCTTCTTTAAGATGTACCTAAAAATGAAATTCTGTAAAAAAGAAAACTAAATTGTGTCCAGCAGAGAAAGTTTAGAGTAATATTTATGACAGAATCTTAATTTTTAGATATATTTTTTTAAAAGAATTGTAAAGATTTAAAGATATTACAAGGCTGGGCATTTCATTGTGTCTATGCAAGTATATCAAATTTCATTGTAGTATAGTCTGCTGCAGGTCTTTGTGGAGGTAATCACAGACGTCTTTGAGGATGCAAGCTCGGCTTAATACTGCCCATCCCGGACTGAGCCGAGCCACAACTCTCCTGACCTTGCTGTCAGCTGTTGAGCCATCTGAGCTGATGTGTCTAGCCTCCTCGGCCTGTCTGTCATGGGGGCATCAGTGCTGTGGAAATGGTTCATTTGATTCTCTGACACTGGATGGCAAGAGTTGGCGGGTGCAGAAACAGAGGTTAGCCTCGCCATCTGACATGTGGGCACTAGAATGCACAGGAAGCACAGATAAAGTGAGGTAGAGAGGCAAAGAGAGAGAGAGAGCTTCTACTGAGAGCTTTCGTGAAGGACGTTGGGTAATATCCAAAGCCAAGCTACACAGCTGGGGATCAAATCCCATAGATGCAGCAGAGCAACTTAATTAGAATTCATAAGGTGCAAAGAGCAAGTGATTTGTGTTTGTGGGCACAGTATGAAAAGATGAACAATAGGACATTATGTGCAGAAGAAACCATCAAAAACCCTAGATTATTACTAAATCTATTACTAAATCAGTTCCCTGACGTGAAGCGTATAGACTAGACTTTATGTATGTGTGTACATAGATGAATATACTGCATATTCAGCTTTTCGGTGCATTTTCCATTTATAGCTGCTTACTTTATATTTTTTACACAGTGTTATACACGGTTTTATATTCACCTTGTTGGTATGGTATGATATATATATATATTTATTATATATATTTTAAAGTATGTACAAGAACATGTTTGTATTTATATATATACATAAGAAATATACAGTTTAAATATACACAGTTTTTGTTAACAAAATCTTTTCTTTTGGATGCGAATGATCACAATTAATCATTTGACAGCACTAAAATAAAATGTGTACTATAATTCTCTTTGGGTATAAGTGTGTGCTAAATGGCTACTTATTATTTTCGGGCCAGTTGCTGTGGTCAGCAGCCCTGCGGTGTTTGTGTAGCGATCTGACTCCCGTCGTCAGGTTTCACTCTTCAAGACTGTGACAACAGTCTCCAGTCATCCACTGATCTGAGACAGTGTTACAATGTTGCCGTTGGCTACCTGAGTTCAGCCAGGCCAGACACCATGACAGAGCTACCCACTCATGTCCTGCCGGGCTTCAACCGTTTAGATAAACAGTTTAGGCTTTCAAAGGCTTTCGACAGACACATTTTGCCGGGCTCTCCTTGCTAGTGTCAGTTGAGTAATGTCCTTGACCCCTTTTGCTGAAATGATGTTTGTGGATTGTGGGTATGAAGTGATGAAATTTTACTTCCATCCTGTATGGTGGAAGAACAAAATAATTACAAAAATAAAGCTTTGTTAGAAACCGAAATCACATTCATAAAGGATTTCGTTTTGCAGTGAATTATAGTAAAACACCATCTAGGTTGAATGACTTTGTTGCTCTTTCTCTCTCTTTTCGTTCCAAGCTATTCTAAAGAAAATTGGCCCTCATTTTGTGCGAATGAATGTCACCTCACATATCTGCCATCACTTCAGACCGCAATTATCATCCTGAGAGTTTGAAATTGTACATTAACTAAATGGCAATTGGATTGTGTATGTTCATACCGCATCCTGACACTGGAAATTAAACAGGGTGCAGAATTATTATGCCATTAATTGGCCCTTGATACACAAGCCCAATCAAATTTGTGGCAAAACCACTTAGCCCGTGTTAAGGATTAATGACGGCCATCGGAAACAATTTGGAACTTAATCAGTTTAACTGTGGAGGGTAAATTTATTATGATAATTGATCCACATAAAGCGGAGTCGCTTAGCGGGAAGGCTATGCAAATGAGTGACCCTTACCTAGTTACTAATCGGCAGATGCGCTTATAGCGGGATCTGTTTTCATCAGGGAACTTTCAGGAACTTCAGAGTTTAGGAGTGCAAGTCCTCCTCGGAGTCCAGGAAGCGAACCCATCCCATCTCACACTGGGCCCTGTCATGGTCAACCCACATTTCCATATTTCGCAGCTTCTCCTGCCATGACAGCGAGACGCAAATAAGTGTTTCTAATGATATCAAATGGAGTTGTAGAGGACAGTGTTTTAATGCAGTGAAGGGGCTCCCAGTGGGACTGTTATTGCCACTATAGAACATCAGTTACACAGTTGCAACAATAGTCTCTTAATTGATTCATTTAATTAGCAGGAGATAGAGCCAGTGCTGCGTCTTGTCATCTTGTATCTTAGGGGGTCCCGTACAGCCTGTGTGCTGTCTGCCACTTAACAGTCCCTGCACTTGTCACTCTACTATTAAAGTGTAATTATATGTAAATGAAAAAGCACAAAACCTGTCAGAAGTTGCCCAATGTATCTTTGGTAGATGTTACCATGCTTCTTGGTAAGAGAATAAGTTTTTTAGAGCTTATATATACATATATCAATCCCCAGTAAACATCTCAACACTATACCTGACACAAGCTTGTGGAGGGGGACTTCAGCTCCTTAAATGTTGCAGATGTCTCTCCCATTTTCCTTAAGCATAACAAGTCTTTTAGACTTCAGACCTGTGATGTCTCACTAATGCCTTTGACTCTGCCATAGCAAAGCAGGTGGCTCACAATTTTTTTTTGTTCCTTTATGTCTGTCTGGGTGAAGACGGCGCCTGCTCGTTTCACAAATTCTTTTGTGGCCATTAACCCTTTTCAAGGTCTTTGTATGATTGCGGACTTTTTACATTTTTTACATTTAAGATGTTCTCTCAAGGGAGCCCATTTATTCAAAACAAAATATGGTAAAACCTGAAAAATATATAAAATGTCATTTTTAAAAGATAATTGACCATTGGAGGGGTTTCAGGCTGCCAAAATTACTTCACAGGGGTGAGGGGAAAAAGAGAAAAGAAAAGGTATATATTGTACATCTTGCTTGTACTCAGATTCTCCACATTTTGCATACTCTTTTATAAAGATACTAAATTATATTTAGCCATATATTTAGTGATCTTGATCTTGAATGTTTGTGCGCTTGCATTTTTGTTTCCACTGTTTTCTGCCTTTGCCAAATTTTTGTGGAATAAGGATGTTTCTTCCTTGTTCCCTGAATGTGATTCTTCAATTTTCAAGTTAACATAACATGAATAATTTTGTATCTAATAAAGGAGACCCTTTCCACACACATTCTTTTTTGCAAGTTGTCACCAGATTTATACTTCATCTTGACATTGTGAATGACAAGTATTGATTGACCGCTCGCAGTCTATAGACGTATTATCAGTTAATTCCAGGAAAAATGGAGGATGTGCTAAAATTGAGGAAGATCAAAAAAGAGGTGGTGGGGAATTCTGACCTGCTGAAATGCTCCATTCAGAAGACACAAGTAATTGTACGTATTACATTCGATCGTTCCCTAAAAGTGCGGTAGACCCCGTGCAAAAAGTCTTGGGGCTTTTTCTATTGACTTGAGCACAGCAGTAACTCTTTGATAAAAGTGCAGAATACGGAGGCTTCTCTGTTCATTTGGCTTGGCCACCCATTCTCCTTTCACAGTACCATAACACGCTGTGCGTTTAGGTCAATACGTGGAAAGAGTTCGCTAGCATCATGAGGCTGGTTAATGGACACCCAAATTCATATTAATTTGACTGGATGCATACGAGTTGAACCGAACGATGAGGAACAGCAACCCATTAATCCTATTCAGCCATGTGTCCTGTTGTGAGACTATTGTCGTCCACTGCGCAGGGTTCTCAGATTAATTAATTGATTGAACTGATTTGCCGGCACTTACAGCAGGAAATGTACTGTATTTGTAAATGTTAACTTTTATAGGTGAGCCTGTCCCCTCTCAAGTGCATTCTAAGAGAAAGGTTCTAGCCATGGACAGGGATTATCATTATCCCAAATCAACCATCAAATGTTCTTATCGGCGGTCAACCCAGAGGCCTAACGTTTTTTTGCAGCCCTTTTATGCTGACTCAGCCCGCAAAACGAATCTCCGCGACCTGTATCAAAGCTCGATTGTTCTTTACACTTTGTTTCTGTGTGTTTTGGCTTTCCTTTCCTGTCTCAGTTACATAATGCATATTCGTCCCCTTTTTGAGAAGGATGATTGGAAGTTGAAAGAGGGATATCTACAGAGACAGAGAAACTTTCTGGCCTGCTCCCACTCTCTGCCTTCATCTTGTGTGTTTTGAGTAGTATTGTGTTCAGAGGCTAGGGAGAGCTGTGGAATTTCCTGTTCGGGGTAGGCCAACGTGCAGCCCCGCACTCGTCCCCCACCATGGCAAAAGAGCGCTTTCAATGAGCGCTTGGAGTGTGATCAGTGAGCTAAGAATATCTCGCGGCCTTCGGGTCAAAACTAAATGTGCTTCGACGGTTGACATTGCTGTGTTTATTTGGAAAAGGAAAGTAAGGATGGGCCAGTTGGATGAGGATGCCCTCTCTTCACCCACAGGGAAAGGGCGTTGCTTTCATTAATCACAGTGATGGTTTGAGCCTTGATTTCATTGGCTGTGGTAATAAAACAAATATGATTTATATCTGAATTCAGGTGGGTAATAGGATACACAGGAGAAGCTGCACAAATCCTCTCTGGGCAAATCCAGGGCCAGTCCTGATAGTATGTAAAATCTAGGGGGGTAGTATTATCAGTGACAAAACATTTATTAGCACTACGGCTAAGTCAGTGTGCTTTCTGAATATAGTTGGGAACTGTGTTTCAGTTGAACTTAGCAGTAGGCGTACTGTATCTAAAGAGTTTTAAGATCAATGAATGTTCAGACTTGAGGATTATCCGTGAACTTCCTGTTCCTTGCTCTCAGATTACACAGGCAAATCTTATCAGTGTCAGAGGACTTGTTTGTGTGTGTTATTATGTGCTGCTTCTGCTAAGTGTGCACTGTAAATGTGAATTCTAAAGAAAATCATATTTTTGATTGTGCACACAAGGGGTCATGATGCGCTCTCAACAACCAGAGCATGTCTTCCTTTGCCGCTTTATACACCTGCACTTTAGCATTTACTGGAAAACCGCTTTAGCCCTGTCACACCTTACCTGAGCTCCCAAAGTTTGTAATCGCATTTGTTGCGCAAAACTCTCAAACTCTTTCACATCATATCCTACAGAGAAAGTTCCTGTGTACGCCTTTATGAACTGTGAGTTTGTCGGAGTCAAAGGCCATCATTAAAACCACAGAGATTAGAAAGATTAATGCTGACATCTCGTAGCCTCTCTAATATACGGCGTGATGTATGGTGTTCCTGTAGAATGACCTCACTTCTATGACTAATGGCTTCACTTGGCCGATGCAGAAAAGGTCATGACCCAGTGGATAGAGGAAATGGCCAGTTAGCGGGAGGTCACCCCACAGGAGATTCCTTTGGAGTGTCACAGCAGTGTCACCTGCGCTGATTCGCTACTTCAGACCCGGCACCTGACTCGCTACTAGAAAACACCGCACAGTCACCGGTAGAGGCTCGCATTTAGCAGGACCCGGCCTCACCCAGTAGAACAATTGCCAAGTGTCAATTTCAACAAAAAAATCAAGACAAATTGAAAGAGGAAACAATTCGTTCACAACAGGACACGCGGCTGTTGAGGATAACCTGCCTTCAAAAGATGCTGGCTTGTCCGATCAGACTAGTTTAGCGGTAGGGCACTTCAAAGCGTCTGGGCCTGAGCAGCTTTCCTGCCATTCTTGTTTGCGGCTCTCAGGTTGCTATAAGTAGCCCAGCATCCTGTCCCCCGCCGTCTCAGGTGGATTGACTTTGTTTGTGTAGCTGAGACGTAGGGATTTAGTGGTCCTTGGAGCAAACTGTTAATGGGGCTGGCTGGTTTGTTAGCACTGTGTTATATATCACTCTAGAACTGTACAAATGAAGGCCTAGATATACTCATGATGAACTTCTTTTTCATTCTCTGCTTAGTGGTAAATAGAAGTTTGACATACCTGAGGAGTGGAACATCCTGACACCACCCATACTGCTGGGATTGGCATTTAGAACATGTTAATATGTGCTTTATGCTTTCCTCTCAGTTTTGCTTGAAAATTACGTCACTACATTGTTCAGTATGACTTACAGTATATGTGAGACTTGAGAGTCTGAGTAATGTGTAAAGTAGCACATTCATAGGAAGACAATAGCTGTGGTTACTCGGCCAGTACACTTAAAATTTATAACTTTGTACCATATCTACCCTGAAGGGTTCATACTGATATTTTAAAGGCATAGTTCACCAATATTTCAGTGGTATTTACTTACCCTCATGCTGTACATTTTGGAACATTTTGGAAAATGTTTTGGTTGTTTTTGTTCGCACATAGAGAGATTTATTTAATATTAATTTGCTGATCCTGCAGAGAGAAAGCCACGCAACAACATTGGAACAACATAAGGGTGAGTAAACGGTGATTTGATAAATTATGGATTTACATCTATTGTATTAAGGGTACATATTAGTACCTTTAGAGGGTCCTAAAGGTAATGCTTTTTTCTTGACAGTGCACTTGAGATGACTATAATGTAGTTTTAATATATGAACATAGAAATAAATTCATATTTTCCTTACAACAGGAGCTGTTTTGAGATTCTAGACTTTTGTCTCTGGCACAACGCATAGTTTTCCATGTTAATTACGCAGGCTGAAGAGGAGGAGGGGGTGGAGAAAGAGAAAGCGAAAAATGAAACCGTATAGTCAACTTCATTTAGTGGTTTCTAATTGCACCCTACAGGCCCCTGGCAGACGGCAGGGGTCTCTCTACGAGTGGGACGCAGCAGTGTCTTTTACACGAGCACACACACTCCTGGAGAAAGAGAGTGGCGAGAACATGAAACGGGTCAGAGATTAAACACTTTCTTTACACTGGTAATTAAGCCATCATCAGGCTGAGGGGCGTTTATTATCAGCCCGCCGCTCGTCTAGATGGATGTGAATTCTGAGTGAGCTCTTAAGACTCCATCCACACAAACACGCTCGTGCGCACAGATCCGCACGCACCCGCGTACACATACGCGCACTCATTTGTCTCAGCATAATGATGTCTTCGCGCACAGGGTAGAGACTGCGTCAGAAAGCGGACAACTCCAACTCATTTATTAGGCCTTTTATTCCTCAATATTACATTATTGCCAAAATGATTGTATGGGCAGGAAGGTGCGTTATTTCACACAAGCTTTTATCATTTGCACTCGCTGTGCTGTTGGATATGATTTTAAATGTATTATTTGAATCATTGACATCAAACAGAAATTAATGTGGGGTTTAAAGAAAAGATCTTGATTGTATCCTGATTGCTATTACAAAATAGACGGGGAGAAAAGTAGTATTTGAAGCATGCATCCACAGATGCAGCTTTACCTGTGTATATGTGTGAGTATATACATATGTGCAGTGAATTAAAGTTTTGGACAAGATTGGTAGACCTGTTTTCGGTATATTCTTTAAAGTTTCTTTAAAGAGTGCTGATAGCTGTTAACACCCAGATTTATAAGAAGCTGCTATGAAAGACAGGGGTCTTATAAATAAATTGGTTCTAAATTGTCAGGAAATATGTACAGTAAATGATCATTTATTTGTCTTACATGTGTCTTATGAATAATGAGATCTATACCTGAAACAAAGCAGCACAGAAACAAAAGTGAGTTGTAAGTCAATTTCCAATTAGATAATCGTTACAGGCTTCAAAATAACACACTTCTTCTGGCTTATGCCAGCATAAAGTCAACACTTACCTTTGGTTTTGAGCATTCATTTGTCTCTGTCATTCTTTGTGTCCACAGTTGTTGTGGTGCATGTGTGTCTTTGGTGGTCTTGGGCTGGTCGGCTCAGCCCACCTTGTGAATGGCACACATGTTCCATTGTTAGACCTCTGTGCATAATTGCACACACTCACACCAACAGGGCGGCAAAAGTGGCACTTAGTCCAGTAAATTACCTTGGTCGGGTAATTACCTGCTTGTTCTGTAGTTTTGTGGTCACCTGTCAGAGCAGCTCCTGTCCAGAATGCACTGCTACACCTGCACCTTTTGTCAGAACCCCATAACAGCGTCTCCAACCTCCTCCTCTTCACCTCCCGCCTCTTCTTAATCACTTTTGACTTTATCTCCCCTTCCGCCCAGCGGAGGGGTTATCTTCCACATTCATTACCTCACTGCTCTGATTACAGTGGAACAGGAGAGTGGTGGAGTGGTGGAGTGTTTTATGTAGTAACGCTTTGTGTCATTGTTATTAATGACTCGTGTTTCGGATATACCCGTCTGGAATGAGTGAGGTGGGGCGCAGAAGCAGCCAGAGCAATTATTTGCGCCTGCCCGTCGGCAGCCGACTGGGACAATGAGGGCAGACAGAGGAGGAAGGCTTGGAGTCTGCATTGCATTATGAAATATGTTACATGAGTATAATCCACCAGGGTTTTTGCGTGCGCCATGGTGTGTGCCAGGCTCCTAGGTGGGCAATCTCAGAGTCGGTAGGGAGGCCCGGTGTTATTTCTAGGCACATTTGGCATGGCCTCCATGGGTGTTAGCCTGTCAAACTGGAACAGAAGTCATAAAAAAGCAACTTTTGATACCATGCCTTTGGATACGTATTGAAAGCGGAATGGAAAACTTAAAAAAAAGAAAGACAAATGGTAAGAATACTTTGTGGATGTTGACTATATTTTTCCATTTTGTAGTCATGCTAGCAATCATTTGATAGGCTAACATAATTTTTTTGTTTTTGTTTTAAGAAACACAAAGATGCGTGTATGTAAATTAGCCTACTGGTTAACTTTATACACACTCCACTTTTCAAAAGCTTGAAGTCAGATTTTTATTTAAAATAAATTACTGCTTTTATTTAGCAATGATGCATTAAGTTGATCAAATGTGACATTAAATGCACGTAAATGTTAAGCTTTGTTTCAAATCAGTTCTTTTAAACCTTTTTACTCATTAGAAAAAACTTGAAAAAATGCATTTTGGTTTTGACCAAAAATATTAGGGAGCACAATGGTTTTTAGCATTGATACCATACTTAAAAATGTTTCTTGAGTACCAAATAGACTAGTAACGGCTGCTGAAAAGTCAGCTTTGTTATCACAGGAATAAAAACACACACATACAAAACAGATGTTCTAACTAATATTTCCCATTATTCTTTCTTTTTTTCTCTTTTCTTTTCTTTCTTTCTTTATTTTTTGTTAGTGTTTAGGCTTAACCACACACAGTATCTAAGCCTCTGTGTCTGTGTGTCTCTGTGTTAATCAATGATTGTAGGTTCAGTCCAGGGTGTGGGTGACCCATGACCTAAGAGGAACCAAATATTGCGCACAACAATGGGTTATTCTACAGGGACACTGTGCCTGCCATTAGTGCACTGTATGTCACTTCGGTTAAGAATGTTTAAATAGCAGGCCATAAATTTAGAGCACTGCCAGCCTCACCTGCACTCTTGTTTTCAACCACTTTCTTTCTAATCAGCCTGCTCTGATCATGTTCACGAATCTCAAATAGAAAAGCCAGAAAGAATTGTTTTTGAGGCCAGTGTTGTGACATGTTTACCTGGTGTAACAGTGGCACCATGCCCAGCTGCCATATAGTACGAATACAAGAGCTGGCCAGAGTTGGTGATTTGAGACGTCTCAGGTTGGATATCGAATGAGACTGCGAGTCCTGTCAAACCTGCTGTTGCTTTTGTTGTGTCAATTCTACAGCCTTACAGCAGCTTGCCTGTCATAGTTGTAGCTGGGATCCTATTTCAAGCTGAACACTTACAGTCATATCACATGTATTTAAATGGTGATTTGGACAAATTGTGTCAAACACCTTCAGATAAATGAACAACACTAACAATAAAATGTTAATGTTGTAAAATCCATCAGTTGTGATGTACAACAGATCTACAAAATAACTACACAAGAACCCAGGAGTAATGTAATACAGTACCAGAATGAAGAAAATCTGATTAATGAATTAGTAATTAGTAATAGTGATTAGTCGCCTATGGCAGTTCACTAACATCTACGTCTGAAATCAATATAAGCCTTTGAGGGTTTTGTAAAGTACTGGATAGTAATTGTATAGGTACATCCTTCTAAAGAAATGACAGTTTTGTTTGGCTCAGTAGTCTACAGTGAACTTAGTATTACTGAAATCATTGTAAACTTTTAAGGTTTTTGTAAGGTTCTGGTTAGGGATTCATTTTGCTGTTTGGTAACTCTTAAATCATTACTAATGGGTGACTGTGATCTTCAAATTAGAATATTGATCCAAATAATTAGTCATTTCTTCAGAAGGATGCAGTAACACTTGAGTCACTACTACATCAGTCAATATTAAGGATTTTTCATGCTTTTCACTTTAAAATAGTAATCCAAGTAATTAGTAGCTCATTTAGAAGGATTTGGTAATACTTCTGTCATTCCAAGTCGGTTTCCATAATCTTCACTTTAGAATTAATTATACGTTATGAATAATTTACATTAGTTATGAAGCTGTGTACAGTAGTTCTTAGTATTTATTGATTAGTTAATATTGAACTAGCTGTTTGACTGATCGCTGTTACTACAGCATCGTTAATCAATTTCTTGTTCTTAGAGTAGGTGGTTACTACAGTGCATTAGTCATTTGTTACTGTCTAGTTATTCGTTTAGAATGAAACAGTCTTCTAAGTGTTAATAATAAATGTGTTATTTAGCTCACTTTAGTTGAGTGTTGTTTCATTTAGTCAAAGTTTATCAATTACAAAATAATTTTAATTCTGATATAAGAAGCTCTACAGAAGGCAGCAGTATCGTTGTTGTTGTAAGTTTTATACTGAATTAGATCACATTTCATATTGTGATTTATTCATTTAATTATATTTTAATTGACATTCAGGACAAGACTTTAGGACGTTTTATCATTCAAAGATGTTGCTAATATTATTTATAAGAAAGTTGCACTTAAATCTAGGCTTTATTTTAGTGTTTTATAGCACTTTTAGGATTCCGATATAGATGTAAAGCCTATAAAATCAAATTTGAGAAGACATTATCTTACTATTTTCTGTGTTTACAGCTGATATGGGGTCAGTTCTTTTGACTTAACCTGTATTGGAGGGTGTGGATGGGAGGACGCTGTTGTGTTTCTAATGCCCTGGTTGCCATGGTTACATATGTACAATAGCCTTCCCAAGGTTGTGACCCCATGTGACCTAGGTTCAGGAGGAGAATGTGGGGCTTCCTGTGAAGTATAATGGGGAAATGTGCACTTCCCAGACCTTCAAGTGCTCCTCAAAATTGTGTGATTTACGGTCCCCAGCGTGGTTTCCCTGATTGGTTTTATGATGGAACTTCCTAGTCCTCTCCTGACTTGTACGAAGGGTGTCCGCACCAGCTATATATACAACAGCCGGACAGCTGGGGAGGATGATGCAACGTCCAAGAGTGATGGGCAACATGCTAAAGGTCATGAGGGCCATGTAACGAGGACAAGGTCTGAACTCTCACCCTTCCTTGCATTAAATATGAGTTATGATATGACCATGACTTTCAGCCAGTCATGCAGACACAGACAGAGCCATTTATGATTTACATGTATCAGGCTGCCACCCCCTGGAAGGCTTTCCGTTTATTGATTGCTCAATAAATTGAGTATTGTGTGAGTGAATAATGCTAAATAATGACCAGATGAATAATTTCATTATTGTAGTTTTATGATTTACTTTGTTTTTGCAGCTTACAATTTATAAGTAATACAACCTGATGCATTTTTTTAAAGTTGAGACAAGAAGCACAGCAGGTACTTGTTGGTTTGGTGCTTTTTGAGTTCAAGAAGGACCAAATTGAAAAATATTTTAGTGGTTCAGTCTTATTCATCCCTTTTCCCAGCATGCACTAGCGACTTGAGTTGTATTGTGATGTCAGGATGTGTCCCTCTGTTGTAATGATCAGTTTATTTTCAGTCTGTTTCATGTGCCAATTCTTGAGGTCTGCACATAGCACTTTTATTTTGTTATTCATGTTATTTTGTTCTTCAGTAGTTTGAGATAATCTATATAAAATAACACAATTGTTATGGTGATCTAACGGCAAATTGAAAGTCACAGCACTGGAATGAAGACAAATCATTTTAAGTTCAGACATTACATTTGTTTAAATATATAATTAAGTTAAAAATAAGTAAAAATGAAAGCTGTTAGTTTTTAACCTCTGTGGATGCATATATATATATATATATATATATATATATAAATAATTTTTTTCTGCCAAAAACTAATGACTGTCACTAGATACACAGATACTAGGTTTTTTTACAAGTCATAATTATAATTCAAAAGAACTGGAGTTGGTGACTACTGAGCTCAAATTAAATATGATAATGCAATTACAGCTTGATCATTGCTTAACATGTTAAGATTACATTGAGCATCCCAAATCTGATAGCATCTTTTAAGAGAAGAAGCATCCCTGATGAAAAAGTTCTATTTTGAGAACAAAGGCACTGTGAAGATGCACTCGATGAAGGACATGGTGAATAACTTTTCAATTTGTGGGGCCATTTTGCAGGGTCAGTGCCTAACAAACCTTTAAATGATTATTAAGCTGACCCAAAGTCCTCAAAGCTGCTAATAGTTGGCATAAAGAAAGCCAGGAGCAAGCATGAAATATGTGCAGCCACCATGACGGGGGAGAATTATGCTCTCCCACATAAGTGGGCCACGCCAGGGACAGATGGCAGCCTGGGAAAGATACTACTCTAGGCTCAGCGGCAAGAAGAATGACAGTGCATCATGTGTGATATGAGAAAGGAACAAAGGAGTATGTCATTTTCGCTAACTCTGATTGAAAACGGGCAGCAGTGCTTAGGTAATTAGACTCCCGTGGATAAGGGAAAAAAATGACTGGGAACTCATGAAGACACTGTGCGCTGGCCACACTCTCTTTTTTTCTATTTTCTAGATGGGTTTGCCTTCCTTTTTATGTGTGTTTGCTTTTTTACTTTTATAATTTGTGTATAATTTCTTTTTTTTTGCAATCATTGTGCCTGTTTTGCCACAGTTTCTAGCATCAGTGTTAAGTAGCATCTTCACGTGTCCTCATCTGGAGATTAACCAAAGAGAGAAGTTGTTTTCCGTGACTTTACAAAGTGGATAATGAGCAAAAGCGCTGTAAAACGCCTTTCAGATCCTTTTTTGTAAGACATTTAATTTCCTTTAGTCTCCTTTGCAAATAAGTTGTCAGAACCTGTCTTTTCAAAGGCCAAAGCCAAGGGCGCTAACAAAGGCATTGGCTGTCTGTATCCACAGAGTAACTACATCAAAAAAGAAACTGGTCCAGGGCCTAATTAAAGGGAGAGATGAGTGTCTTCTGCCGTTAGCTCACAATAAGGGGCCACGGCAAATCAATGGATACCCAACACTATTATTATCATCAACAGCAGTGAATTCAGGGTGATTTGACGGGGGCAAAAAGACATATTAAAGACAAGTCCAGAAAACTCCAGACACCTGCGTAGTTGAACAGCAACATTGTGGACAAACTGTTAGAGAAACAATGTGTTCTGGGTGCTGGAGGGATTTTAAACTTTTATTTTGTTTTTTAGGAACACCATTTCAGTGTTATTTAAGGATAATAGTAAGAGAGTTATGGATCTGACTGTTTAGTATGCTGTATGTGTGAAGACATGAGTAGAGCTTTGTGCATGTTTGAGGTAGTTAGTCTCAGCTTAGCTGGATCGGGTTGCTTTAAAAACATGACCTCGTGAACACTCTAGTTCTTGTGTACAGGATTAGGAGTGCTTTCAAATTTATTTTGACACACCAGTATGCATTTTAAAATTGGTTTCTTTCATGGAAGTATGAGGCAGCAATGTATTAAGATGGCATGTGTGAGAATTTTTTTAAGACAGAAAGAAAGAAATGCAAGAGCATTTTTTTATTCCTTATCTTTGTTCTAGTTCTTTTGAAGTACTTAATATTAGCTCAGGTTTATATATATATATATATATATGCCTTTATCCAAGCATAAATTTAAGGCTGTGAATCATACCTTCAGCCAGGTGTTGGTGACTGCAGGGAGGGAGTCATGAGGTGTTGGACCCCAAGTCCCCCACGCAGGTGGCCACTGGTGCCCCCTGAGGTGCGCACAGCCTTGTTTTAAACACTTCCTTCACTTCAGGTCCTTTCATCTGTTTTCACTGTTCCTCCCTTCCATATGACAAAGCCATCTTCTCCCTCTGTTTTTCTTTGCTGCTTCTGTTTTCTCTGTGCCTCCTCTCTTCTGTTCCATGTGTTTGGTCTGTGAAGTGGTACACAGCTTTCCCTGATTGCTACAGTAATAGGGTTGTAAGTGTTTTTGAACTTAGTTTTATTTAACGTTGACCATTACACACAGGTGCATCATGCATATTCAGAATCAGTGCTTAAATTTATTAAACCAGCAACCAATTTCAGGCTTGTGCCAGCTGCCACACTATCAGTGAAATATTTTAGTAATGGTTAATCCACCCAAGTGTAAACATTTTAGACACAGTAGTGTTTGCTACAATGTAATTGTTTTGGGATTTGGAACTATTAGGAAGTCTATATCCGGAGATGGTGGAAATGTACATTAACACAATGCCAACAGAAAGGCAAGGCTTTACAAAATAAAAATAGTTATGTACTAAAATACTATGCATTTTACTGTATTATCTACTGGAAAAGTTTCTACAAGTTTTGAGTGACATGGGGGGAGGCTTGGTGTGATGACTGAATTTTCAACTTAAAGGAGAAGTTCACTTTTGAAAAAACTTTTGCTGATATATAACTCACCCCCATGTCATCCAAGATGTCCATGTCTTTCTTTCTTCAGTCGAAAAGAAATTAATGTTTTTGAAGAAAACATTCCAGGATTTTCCCCCATATAATGCATTCTATTGGGACCCAAACGTCCACATGACAGTTCAAGGTCCAA
>JAUMHP010000057.1:11989721-12005453 GCA_032361065.1 Enteromius trimaculatus
AAGTGCTGCACTGTGATCCAGACAGAGTGCTGAAGCTTATATAAACCACAGGTCACTGGCTGTTATATATATATATATATATATATATATATATATATATAAAATTCCCTTGTTTTCACTTAAGACAGATTCCACTAGCTCTTGAATTTAAAGAATCCCAGACTATACTGCTGGTGTTGAAACAGCCAGGCTTAATTGTTAGTGGTTTGAACTAGAGAGGGGCAGTTCCTAATGGATAGAGAACATCATAAAGTGGAAGATATTTCATTTTTTACATATCCATCTATTTTTAGTCCTCATGGATCACACCACCATCACAATTAACAATGAATAATGAGAATGTATCATATTTTCACAAATAATAATACTTTTAAACATTTGAAATTATCATGAGGTTATTCGAACATTTTATCAAGGATCATGTAACATGATATTTTAGAATAGAAAATAGTTATCTAAACTGTTAAATTTCCAAGTTTTACGGTATTGCTGATCATAATTCTTGCTTAGAAAAAATACATAAAAAAATCACACCAGGTCTTTGTACTTTACAAAAATATTAGTTGTGATTGACCAATAAGAATCAAATATTTTAAGTTCTAATCAATAAAATTAGCCAATTAAAATTATATTTAATAAAAAATGCTTCTGGTTCGGCCTTGTTTACACTAAAGCAGGGGTAGGCAAGTTCAGTCCTGGAGAGCCGCAGTCCTTCAGAGTCAGCTTCAACCCTAAAAAAAAATAATAATAACTATAATCTCACCTGCCTGTAGCCTTAATAGTTCTGAAAACATTGATTAGCCTGTTCAGGTGTTTGATTAGGGTTAGCACTGAACTGGCTACCCCTGCGCTAAAGTGATCCTCACTTTCAAGGATAACTCGACAGATACCTATGTAGACAGTTTTTAACAACTGACTCTCCAGCAATTCAATTTTATAATTACAGTTCACATAATGTCATATATTCGATCTAATCAGTATTATATAGCTTCCTTTGTCCCAGGAATCCTTGATCTGGTCATTCTTTATCTATCGTCCATGCTTCAACAATGTCTGAATGCATTCTCCACACGGTGTTCACATATAGTTTGGGGGTTTTGATGTTTTTAACTTTCTTTGTTTTTTCTAGCACTTGACCTCCTATCCATGAATTTTAGTACAACTGTTCACTTTCTCAGAGGCTATGCGGAGGTCCAATGGATTCCACACACTTTTAAACTCAATAATGTGCAAAAACAAAACTAGACACAGTTATCCTTCTATGCAACACTATGAAAATATTACTGGTACATCATGTGTGAAATTCAAGCAAAGATGGAAAGACACCAGTCCACCCATGTTGGTTCAATTCCAGCAGTGTGAAGGGTATGAAAATACCGGCAGACAGTGGTTACACAATAATTTAAGTGTTTTTGTTGCTCTATATCTGCATGTTACAACTGCAGGCTGATATTTCAGATCTGAGGATGGTATCATTATGAAGGGGACGATGGAGTGAGGCCGTATCCTTCCTTTTATTTCATATAAATTTTTATTAGAATTATACGAATCAGTATTTAACTTATTAAATTACATAAACGTATTTCATATGTTGAACAGTTTGATTTAATAAGTAATTTTGCATAGACTGTTTACCCAGGTATAATGATAAGATGCTTGGAGTGAGCTAGTTAGCCTTGGAGCAGACTTTTGCTATGTGTGTGTGTGTATTCTCTCTCTCCCGTCCACGAACATCTGAATATTGTCTAGCTTTTTGGGACTAATCAAGATGACTTATGTATTTACGTAACTAGCAACCTTTGTGATGGTATATATCCTTCTCTTATGTCTGTAAGATGTAAGGCAGAGCGGCCACAAACTTAACAAGAGAATTGAACTGCTTCTGTTGATGAGACTGCAAACTATTTTCTTCAATTAACTTTATTTCGGACTGCGGGTTTTCATTTCAACGCAATACGCCTGGTCCTAGGGTCTTTTACTGTTTCTCGCATAACAATTAGAACCAACAACCCTGTCATCTTAGCATAGTCTTTGCGATCCTGCTTCTTCAAAAGTGTCCCGTTGGCTGGAGGAAGCAGGTGAAAAAATAGAAGCACAGTGCACTTTAAACTAAGAAGGAGACTTGTTGACTGAAGTTGTGTCTCGAGGTCAACCCTCGCTCAGCCCACTAACTTTCAAGAGCAGCCAGCATGTGCGAGATGCCCCTAGGGACTGCGTTCCACCTCCTTTGAAGCCCCCATTCTGAGCTTCACTGTTTTCTTTGCTGTCATGACTGCTGGCTTCCTACTTGGGGTGACCCTACGGCCCCGGCCTCAGCACATCAGAACACAGACTCGCAAAACACCTTTCCGACATTAACTACAGAGGACTTGGAGGAACGAAAGGCCACGATCCGGTCCTCGAGACACTTATGTTAGATATCGTGGAAGGCGTGTAAACAAACACACTAACAAAACCCACTGGCCTTTGGTGTATATGACTCAAGATAACTCAACATTTTAAATGCAATTTGTTGCAATGTCCAGTGGGGTACGTTCTTGGTGGACGGCCAAGAGTAACATACTTTGCAATTACAAAGTGTAACAGACTAATAAATAGAGGCCCAGCTGACATAACATGAGGTCAAAGATGAAAGTCAAGATAGATGATATGTTCCATATGTCTTGAGACTACAGTTACACGTGAAACAAACTCATTTGAGCCAGTTAAGAAACAACTGTCTTGACAATAATGTGACTAGAATGGAAGCACTGTGTGCATCTACAGCATTCATAAAAGACAAAAGCGAAAAGTAATAAGATGATTTAATTTATTTACTTATGTAGAGATTGTACAAAGACTTGTGTAGCATGCAGTTATCAAAAACAGTGTTATCCAACAGTCCTTTGCCGCTGTTCCAGTTTGCGTTTTAGCATGTTGTAGTTTTCCTTGGTTCCTGGAGCGCTGGGATCTAGTCGAAGAGACAGTTCATAGTGCCGCTTTGCTAAGTCTAGTTTTCCCCAACGGTGATAAAGAACAGCTGCAAGAGCACAAAAAAAAGACCTGTCACTTAAATCAAGGGACTGTACAGTAACTCAGCATTGGTCCCCAGTGTATGGGAGAAGAATCATAGCCACTTCGCTTTGTTTATTGATTCAGTCGCACCAATTTATGCCTGTATCGTGTAACATTGCAGGAGTCAAAACTTGAACAACTGTTTTCTGTGACAATACTGAAGTGCCAGCGGGATTCTGGGAGACTTACCAAGATTACCATGGCAACTGGCAACGTTTGGGTTGATCTTCAGAGCGTTAAGAAAGAACCCTTCCGACTCCTGAGAAAAAGAAACATTGGTTATTATAAAGTTCCTGCCGTATCAAAGAAATAGTTCCAGTTACATTGAAAAAGCAGCACTACGTGGGGAAAAAAGTTTGTTTTAACCTTGTACTTTTCCTGTTTCCCAAGGACATTGGCGAGGGAGAACATGATGGTGTGATCTTTTGGCAATATCTTTAATGCTTCCTTTCCAATAAGCTCAGCCTGAGCCAGATTTCCTGTAATGAAAAGACAAAATATTACATATAACGTGAACCGTTACCTTGCTAAGACACAAAATATTACTGTTGCTCATTATGTTATAACTGCTGAGCTTTAACCTTTTTAAAAGAATTAAGACCTAATGATTTTTTGCTTGCGATAAAACGAAAGCTTCAGGTGTAGTATTTTTTCATATAGCACACAATTTCTGTCTAAGAACTATCAAACACAATTAATCAGACTATATTATGGTATAGAATATCATATATATTAACAGTAGTAAATGTACAATTTTAGTATATTATATTAAAGCCTAATTAACACATCTTAAATTCCACAAACTTTAATATTAATATTGCTTCGTCCACCAGAGGGGCACTTCCTCAAGGTTTAATTTTCGCACTATTTCCATATACTGCACTGGAAGATAAGATAACCAATAAGGCTAATGCAAAAGCGTTCATGCATAGAGTCTGTTACACTGAAGGGGGAACCCAGCTATATTCAAGGAACAGAATATCATAGTGACTTGGGGCTGGATTCATGACTGCAATGAACCTTCTAGCAACCACTCAGAATATCCTTACAAACACCAAGTACCTACCAAGTACCCCAGTGATGTGCTAAAATCACACTGAACACCTTAGTACCTCTATAAAACAAAAAAGAACATTTAAATAGCAGTCAGTGCCAGACTCCTAGAGCTACTTTATGTCTTATGCACAGAAGCAGCGTGTTTGTTGTGGGACCACTTCCATTATTAAAATCAGCCAATTCAAAACAACAATAGCAACAAGAACAAAAAAAAAAAAGAACTGTGAAGGAGTAAATAGTTTACATTGTTATAAATAGTTCTAAATGTCAGAAAAGGACAACCGTATAGTTGTCATTCTGTAATTTCTGTTGACTGCGCAGAGCGGATTGCTCTGGTGTGTCAGCAGCCTCCAGAAGAGAGTTTTTCAACTCCACACATGGCTGATTCTTTTAGTTTCCTAATTAGAGGGCAACACAAGGGCTACTGACTTATTGATCTGGATGTCAAAACTCCCTCTGACCACAGACTCAGATAGATCTTCTCTCACTTGCTGGCCCTTAACAAATTCATGAGCTGCTGCGGATTCTTCCTCACCGTTGAAACCTAAATATGACTCATGTTTTATGTTTGCAGACTTTCTTTATGCATTTTCAGTTTAATATTATAGGGAAAGGAAAGCAGTAGAAAGCATCTTGGGTTTTGGGATCAAGGAAGGCTGAAAAATGCAGAGGGAGATGATGCTTGTGCCAGAATGTTTTTTTTTTTTTTTTTGGCAAAGAAAATGGACCGTGCCAAGACTCTCCAGGGAGGGCCAACCTGCCTGGGAGACGAGTTTGAATAAACGGCTTCTGTCAGGGAATCGCACCATTCTCCACACGGCAGGGAAGAGTGGCTTTAAAACAACACACAAGGCTTTTAATACATAAATTTCAAGCATTGATGATTCTTGCTCTTCCGGTCTAATCATGTTGGGTTCTTATGCCGGCATTTCCTGGAAAGGACATCCTCTTTTAATCCTGTAACATCTCGTCAGAATGGAAACTTTTGAAAAAATGTTTCTCATCAGAACAAAAACACAAGCTACAAATAAATGCATAAACCTACGATTTAGAGAAAGTTTAGAGAATTTATTATTTTTTTCTGTAGTTTATTAGCTTTAACAAAAATGTTCACAAATGTTCCAAAATTATTTTTTCAAATATTAAAATGTATTAAAAAAATAACTATGTTATATAATCATGTCTGTTGTATTATATAGTCTTTATATCATGCAAAGAAAAAGAATAATTTCATAATTTAGCAAAAAGCTAAGTTATCCATCCCTGTAGGGTCTCGGACGTGATAAGGGGATGAAGATGGGGTGCAGGAGTTAATTGTTGTAAAGGGTGAACTAATTATGCAGCATGGCCTCATGTGGCAGTGTGCACCTGACGCTCAGCATCTGCAGAATGGAAGTTCACACCTCTCTCTTCCTCTATCTCACACACAGCAATGAGCCGCGGCTATACTTGGGACACCAGATGAAAACGACAAGGCGGGAGGATTTGGGAGGAGGCCAAGATCATCTGTTTACCCCCAAGGGCAGGGTCAAGGTCACGTTTAATGAGAACACTCACTCAGTTTAAGCATACATGACTGCCCCTGTCTGAACCTAACAATACAGATCTATACTGCATTGCTAAACTGTGATTTATGCAAAAGATAATGTACAGTCAGCTAGTGGTGCAAAACTAATGGTTTGGATCATACTATGGATTTTGAGACACGGATCGGATCATTTCCAGATCAGCATACACAAAACTGAACAGCATACAACACAAAATTATAGGCTATATAAAGACATTAACAATAGTAATTAGGTGCAGAAATGTAATAATTAAGTGTAAAACAACACAATGCTTACTGCAGTTAAATAGAGTAATCTTTGTTAAAACTGTGGTGCTGTTTGATTAGCAGACCAGACAGACATAGCTTTTTTTTCTAGGCTGCTGTCTCTTTAAGACTAAATGCATGGACCTAATACTGACACACGTTCGGTTTCTTTAGTCAGCTGTAAGTTAACTTAGAAAATGAACATAAGCTACTGTGTTTACCAGAATACTTGCCAAAACTAGTATTTTTGCACAACTGTGTGTTAAGGGCTGGGCGATATGTAATCGAATGATATATTATGCACATCTCGTCAGTAAAGCCGGTTCTTTGATTAGTGCTAAATCTCTGTCAGCTGTTTTCAAAAGGAACGCCAGATTATACACAGAGCCGTAGATCACTGACAAGCTGCGCCATTGAATCACCCGCAAAACTCAACGCATAGCTTGTCCGTGATCTACAACTCTGTTCATAAGGTGGCGCTGCATTTAAAAAGAGCTGACGGAGATTTAGCGCTAATCAAGGAACCAGCGAGATGCGCATAATATATCGTTCGATATATATCGCCCAGCCCTACTGTGTGTATATATCTATCCGCTGAGGCACTGATAGGCTCTCCGTCTCTCTCTCTGCATGCGCGCTAAATGCAAAAAACAGCATGCGAATCCCGTATTGACTACTACTTCATCTGAATAGTCTTATAACATCAACTCTAAGATGGTTGAATTTAACAGATAATCTGTGAATCATGTGCATGACGGACTGTAGGGGTCATCTATGATCCGCTATTCTGCTTATTATACCACATTATCTTCTTATTACACCATGTAAAAGCAAATTAACATGATATGTTCAATTCATTTTAAATTATTTTTAATTATATTAAAAGAGCATTATGCGAAATAATACTAAAATTATGGTCATTATAAGGGTGCGCGATATACAGGTAGACACGATTAACCGGTAGAAATTTGTCAATCGATAGAGATATTGGTTTATCGCTTAATCGTGGTTAATTCATGTGATGTTGCACATTATGTAACCACGAAATACACATTCACTTCGACAACGTAAGAAGCTGTGTTGCCAACGTATTGACTTTGACGCTAGATTTAGCAACTTTTCAGACCCCTTCGCTGACATTTTTCCAAAAAGCGACAAGTGACAAATCTAGTGACTTCTTGGACAAACCTCAGCGAGTCTCTGGTAGTGTCTCACGAGCTCTTGTTTTCCCAGTGCGTGCACACCGCTTGGTGCAGCAGCGGTGAGTTCGCTTACATGTGGTGAACCCAACCAGGGGCGTCGTAGTGGGGTGAAAAATGGGACTAAATTACCAGGGCCCGAAGTGGGGGAGTAAATTGTGTTTTCCTTTAAATATAATTTAAAGATCACAATACATGTTGATAACTAATGTAAATGCTGATATTTTGGGTAAATGCATCAGTTGATTGATGTATTAAATTGTGTCGTAAGTAGTTGTGAATCTCGAGCTTACGAGGGCCCATGGACACTGCTTGTGCATAGGGCCCAGGATTTGGTGCTACGCCCCTGAACCCAACAACAAGGAGATTGTAAAGAAAAAAGGTGCATCGTCTGTGGTGTGGAATTGGTTTGGTTATAGGAATGGGGGAAACAATTAGACGAACGGGATTTGCAAGGTGTACAGGAGCACAGGACATCTCATACAAGAATATAAGCTGTAAGTACACTCATTTTACACTGATGACAGTGTGCACTAGGCTTTTAAAAAATTACTTCTCATTTAATCTTACCAGTGTTGTCCAACAATATGACCATGTTGTTCCACGCCAGGCTGTGGTCAGGTTTCAGCATGGTGGCGTTCCTCCAGGCATTCAGTGCATCAATGCTGCGGTTTAGGTCTGCATACTGGAGATAAAACAAACAAGCACCAATCATAAACATGTGCATGTGTCAAGGGAAAAAAAAAAATTAATTAAATAAAAAGGTCATGCCCTACAATTACATTTTTAAAATTATTTTATTTATTTTTATTTTTTTAGATAGGAGGAAAAGGGTAGGGAATGGTGCAGATTCGAACTTGCATTTTCTGCTTAATCAACAAAGCTAAATATGTCGGAAGCATGTGCATTAATCACTATGGCACATCTCATAATTCATAATTCATGGAGTAAAGAAATCAAACCCTCATTAACACAAAAATAGCATGTCATTACACATCATAATGGGCAATATTTAGAGTGGAATAGCCAATTTCTTGCCATAATTAATAATAAATTGCACCATGTTGGTTTGTACTCACACAGGAAGGATGAACATAATAGTCCAAGACCAAAACCATCCTAGACATATTAAAAATCCACACTGTAATACTATTGAAATTGATGTTTAGAATATGGGGAAATTTAATAAGTAGGAAAACATGCTTTAAATGTATTGAATGCTTTATGAAAATTACAAAGAAAACACAGCGCTTACCAGGCGTCCCAAGTTGTAATAACAGTCTGGGTATTTTTTCCTGAATCGAATTGCATTCCGATAGCTCTGTTCAGCCTCATAAAACTTTTTTAGACTGTTCTGTACAATACCCAAATTCATCCAAGCGGCAGCAAAATCAGGCCTAATCGAAAAACACAGCAAATGAATAATGGTTACACAACTCCACATAATATAGGCCTATATATATATATCTCTATCTTCACTCACTGGATATGAACCGCAGCAGACAGAAGTTCTTCGGCTTCGTTTAACTCATTTCTTTCTTTTAATATATTACCAAGATTGTTCATGGCATGAACATACTTGGGATGTAATCTGTAACACATTTAAACAAAAAGTGAACACTAACTTATATTTGACACAATAGACAATACATCACACTGCTTAAAGTGCTGAAAAATAGAATAATGGCCAAACTGAATATGAAAGAATAATGGGTTTTTTTTTTTTTTTACCTCACTGCCTCCCTGTAGTACTTGACTGCAGCACTCTGGTTGCCTCTGTCAGCAAGGTTTTTGCCAACGTTATAATGCACCTGTGCAAGAAAAAAAATCAAGTTAGAGAGCTCATCAAGCTAATGAAGTCACTGGTGTGCAAACTGGACTGAATACAACTGAGAAAAAATATTTTATTTGCTTTTCTGTTATTTTATATTTACTCATTTAGCTGATGTTTCATATCCAAAAGTACGCTTATTACATGTTCAGTCAGTTCCTCTGGAGAAACCTGATGCTAAGAGTCTTGCTCAAGGCATTTTGTGTGTTGATGGGTAAGCTGAAGTTGCTGAAATGGATTTCATGAATGGAGTGGAGTTAAATTGCAGCATGCCGGGGGGAGGTGTGCGGTCTCACCTTGGCGTTGAGCGGGCAGACAGAAAGGGCGCTGGTGAAGAGACTCTGTTCAGACCTCCACTGTTGACTACGCTGAGCAGAGCGAGCCACGTTCACACACAGCAGCGTCAACGTGGCCGCTCTCAGCAGCCTCTGCAGTCAGCCCACAGACACGAGACATGAACACAAACTCAACGGAACATTAGTTACAGTGAATTATGGTCTGATGGTGAATATTAGGAGGTGATAAGTGGGAAACTGGTGTAGAACGGGCCACATACCTTGTGTTTCTTCCAGTGGCAGCTACAGTAGCCCACAGCGTAGGCCAGGATGAGGCAGTAGCCTGCTGAGGAGAGGTACAGCACCCGCTCAGCTATTACAAAACCCACCCTGAAGAACAGATTACTGGCTGGCAGGAATGGAATCACCAGCAATACAAGGCCAAATGTCAGGGTTCTAAAAGAGAATAATACACCATACACAATTTTTTTTAAAGAAAAAAATACATTTATTCAGAAGGAACATATTAAATTGATCAAAAGTGACAGTAAAGCCTTCAACATTGTTAAAGTCTTTTTCAAATAACTGCTTTTAAAGTTTCTATTTATAGATAAATCCTAATAAGTCATTTTTACACAAATTTTAAGCAACTGTTACACAAATTTTAACTGTTACACAACAGGTATAATAATAACAATAATAATAATAATAAAAGGTTTCTTGAGCACAAAAACAGCATAGAGTGATTTTTGAAGGGTCATGTGACACTGAAAATATTAATAGTAATGGCTGCATATAAATTCAGTGTGTATATTGTATATAAAGAAAAAGAAAGGTATAGTATTACTGTTCTAAAATATCTAAAAAGTAGTGCTTTTCCCTATAAAAGTACATAATGTACGTGTGTGTTTTAATATAAACAAAATAAACAAACAAAGCATAAACACATATATAATGTAAAGAAAATCTTTTATTTTGGATGCGATTAATCGCGATTAATGAAATAATATAAGGGTAAGTAAATATGACTTTAGATAATAGATGACTAACCCATTAAATATAACTCCACGTGACAGGACAAAACATGTTATGTTTTGCTGGTCTTACCTTCTTTTATTGCCGTCCTGTGAGCACAGTGCTTGGTATACCAAGCCCACCAGACAGCACCACAGCAAAAGAGGCATGACAACCCTCCAATCAGTGGCTGATTTAATCAGAGGCACACAGCCCATTGACCAATCAAAACACAGCCACCAGGGACACAGCAGCAACCAGGCATTCAAGGAGTAGTAGTAATTATAGTTCACAATCTGAGAAAAGAAAGAGAGAGAGAGAGTGCAGAGAAACATGGGATACTTTAAGGAATAGACAAAAAATATGGCACGGTCTGTCTGGGGTAAAAATCACTTCTAAAATGATATTAAAGTATACACTTTATTTGTTTGAATTAAGGTCGCCTAATCTATATTTAGATTCGAAAGGGGCCATTCAAAAACCCAAACTGAAATGACTGTTACCCTCAAGATGACATTTTCAGCAAAGGATGCTGGGTTATCCACCTCAGTGAAAGACGGAGGCCCAGTTCCCATGATTCTCCACCTCGCGTACAAAAGAAAGGATCCACCAAGAAAGAGAAGAACCAACCTCATAAGCAAACCGCTCCTCACCAACCCACCAATCTGAGTGAAAAAGAGGAAGTATAAATTAATCCAAAGATCATTTGGGTCCAAAGAGTGACACCCTGTGAATAAGTCACTTACATCAGCTGATTTTCTCCTGGAAAGCAGCTGGTGAGCGAGCTCATAGATATTCAGATTACAGACCATGAGAATATCATAAGCAGCATTTACTCCCTTAACACACAGTAGAAAAGAACAAGACATTATATGGATGACCAAAGCTCTGCATTGTAAAAATAGATCATCTAAAACATATGCTTATTGCATATTACAAATGTATGCATATATTCACTCACCAAAACTGTAATGCCTTGCTCCTTGCACAGCATTGCTACAGCACAAAGAAGAACGCTGCCCAATATCCACAACACTGAGAACTTTTTATCACCATCTACAGAGAGAAACCATAAATGTATTCTTAAAAATGTCAGTGGATGAATTATGATCTTTTCAATCAATTGGGGGATTTATTGTTTATTCACAAACTCAGTGGCTCAATGATCTGTCTGACTACACAAAGCTTCTGTTAAACTTCAGAAGACTTACAATACATTGGCAAAGTTTAATGGACCATATATAAGATGCTTTTTTGCTGCTTTTGTTTCCTTTTTGGAGTCTTGAAAAGATTCCCAAGATTCCTCAGTTCCCAAGCAGTCAGTTATAAAAGCAGTAAATGATTGCAAAATAAAAGTTTTGAAAAATTATTTAAACATTTTATGCAACTAATTTCACACAATGCAATTATAACTGTATCTACTGCATTAGTTTATCAACTGACCTTGAAATGCTTTGCAGTAAACCAGAAAAGAGAGCTGAAAAAAGAGGGCGCACAACAAATCTGCTCTGCCAACAACGCCAGCCACCTACAAGACAAGTGAGCCAACAGAGGAGATTATTCACAAGATCAACTCCAAATAAATACTTTTAGAGAGCTAAAGGACACTGTCTCATCAAGCGCCATCCATCATCAAGCGGGTCACGACCGTGAAATCCACCCCAAGGGCAATCGTTTTTAACAGCAGCTACACATTTTACACCTAAACAAATTAAATCCTGCTTGTACATTAAAGGAAAAAAAAACGAGCAGCATAAAAACATCCTTCGCCGCCCTTTCGTCTGTGAAATTGCCTGTATTTCTGGCAGTGCCAAATTAACGGGGAAGGCAGGAGGCAGCACTCATTACAGAACTGCAGTCGGCCCTGGCTGGAGTCCTGGGGCCACCTTCTTTGATTCATCCCGTAGGCCCAAGTCAGTGGTCTCTCTGAACCTCACCCCCTCCAGGTCCAGGGCCGGTCTTTCTGAACCTGATTAAAGAGCAGATACTGGAGCACCGGCAGACTCTACCATGCTCGGACGCATCCGTGGCAGGGCAGAGCAGGCGTTCGGTAGCTGTTAATAGCCACGGCTGACTGTAAAGCCCACCTATGCGATGCACACCAGCTGCGTGAAGCTTTCTTCTCCACGGGCCTTGTAATGTATATTTCATGCAACATCAATGAACATTGTGATATGGAGCATTGTAGTCGGAGATTGTTTACTGGGCAGAGACGGCCTGCTGAATCACGTCTTCCCACTCTACTTACACTTTCCGTGTGAACTGGATGTGCAGCAAAGAAGAGCGCAGCCAGGAAGGAAGCTTTCGGAGAAAGATTGAGTTTCACCCCTCTTCCGTCGTGAACCAGGCCGCCAATTAATATTGCAAACACATCGATCATTAACACGGAAATAACACAGTGAAGGGCAACGTTAAGCACATGGAAGCCAATCGGATGCAGTCCACCAGCCAAGAGGTAGTTGATCCTGCGAAAATAAGTAACAGCCACAAATTGCAATTATTAAAACTAACTTTTGATTTGTGCAATGACACAATAGTTTATTTCTGAAACATAAAACAGCAGAGATACAATGGCATACAGACATCGCGGCATTATAGAGTAACTTTATGGTTGAGCTGGGATAACGGGCCATTACTGATGCAAAACGATGTCATTCTCATTAGCAGCATGCAGGACATGAATTATACCCCCTGTATAGATTCCTCACAGTTGCAGTCAAATGCCAAAGACACATCTAAAACGAGTTTGAAAAAAGGCAACATATGCATCCAATTTTAATGTCAATTACTGTGGCATTCGGTGAGGAAGCACTCGGAGGACCTCTTTTGATTTCACACTGAGAATAAAATTACAAGTCCACACATCTAATACATGCAAAGAGGTTTGCAAATATTCACTATATGCATGATGGACTATTACCTTGTGTTAATCATCAGTCACACAGCAGTAATTGAAAGACACTTTTGTCTTTGTGGTGAATGTACCTGAAGGTCAGGACGGTCAGTGGCCGGTAGGATTTGTGACTGGAGTTGCTACTTAAGTTACTTCCCCAAAAGTCATTTTTCCAGATGTTACTCAGTGGAGTATCAGGATTCAAATCCTACGAAATGAGAAAAACAGTAAATCTGTTACGACAATGTATATAAATACTGCAAAAAGCTGAAAATAAAGTTGAAATCACAACTGGCCATGTGCATGATTAAATGGACAGTTTACCCCCAAAAAAGGAAATTCAATTATCATTTATTTAAATGTCAAAGCTGCGTTTTTAATATGATGAAAACTGAATGGTGGCCATGGCCACTCCTTGATCCATTGTTACGGTTTGAAAAACTGTATTTATACTGTATGCATGAATCATTTCTTGTCAGAATTTAGATTTTTGTTTTTTTTAGGTAAACTAGTTTGTTCATATAAACATCTAATAAAATAAATAACCACAAATGAGGGTGATACCTTGTTATTGATGATGGCTTCTGAATCATCAAAGACAAAGTCCCCATCATAGCTGTTTATGAAACAGATCAGGGCAACAAAGGCAGTGACCAGCCGGGAGTGCAAGGGTCCCAATTTTGGCAGGGGGATGTGATGATCCCAGTAAGGCTCAGAAAGCACCATCTTTCATATGGTTTCTGCTCATTCTGACCCACCACTGTGTTGCAGAACAAAGAAAGCAGGTGGAAGGTGAAAATAGCAAACCAACACTCTAAAAATAAGACTTCAAAAATAAACTTTTTTCGGCAGATACGCATTGACTGCAACATACCTACTGTATGCACTACAGAGATCTGTTAGAAAAGGCGATGTGACATCTTAGCACAGTTGCATGCTTTGCTGCATGGCTGTCCACAGATGCATGCAATGCATAGCAACCGGCTGTTAAAGCAAGTAAAAGATACGAAACCATTCAGACTTTCTACGTTGTGTACTCATATATTTTGCTCGCGCGAGAATGACGATCGTCAAAACATGATTCACAAATAATAATAGTACGTTAACGTTATAAACGCGCACTGACGTCAAAACTGTCTGCCCGCAGACGAGGACAATTTACAATCTGTTGAAGACGAGCAAGCTTTAAATCAACGGTGTCAAATAAATGCGTTTCAGATATCCCTAAACCACACGAATATGAAAATAAAGGCTAAATACGTGGCTATATGATGGCTGATTCCTGTACGAGCCTCTCGCCTGTACTTCCTGCTAGCGCGTGGAGAAGAATAGACCGTGTGACGTCACGTGACCTGAGCCAGCCGAGTGGATATAATGTGAGGACTTGCACAAACAAATGAAAATACCGCACAGTTGATGGCTACATGACAGAAAATATCAAGCAGTGAATCACAGAGACGCATGTTTCTGAAAAAAAATTATAATACAAATTTTATTTTAGAAAATTACATTTGTAAGGCTTACTGTGTTAACTTAACTTTACAAACATCTGAGACCAAGTCAACAGTCAAGAGTGATATGGTGGATCAGAATCCAGCAATCCGAACTGAAGGATATTATTTGAGAAATAATTGTCAGAGTTTGAAGGAAGCAGCGGAAGCAGTAAGCAAACAAACTACATGCATCCACACAGAATTAAAGAGATAATTAAAATTACAGTTTGCTGAAAGTTGACTCGCTATCCAAGATGTAGTTTGTTTTTTCATCATAAGAGATTTGGAGAAATGTTGTATTACATCACTTGGTCTTCACTGGATCCTGGGACCAATGTCAATGAACGTTTTGAGCGAAGTGAGAAGCTGCCTGTTTGTAAGAAACAAATCCATGATTAAGCCACTTTAACCAACATTTTAGTTTAGAATTTAATTTAGATCCAGTTTAGATTTTATCTGTGCACTTTTCTCTCCTGATTCAGATGAGACAACTATTTTACAATAGAAAGCAACATAATTTATAGAACACTCATGATATACCTGAAAGCAATGGTTGAAAGTTAAAACGCTCTTAATTATGAATTTGTTCCTTGCATACACACAGCTTTTCATCTTACAAGAGTATAAAAGATTTACTTGTAGATTACTATTATGTTTTATCAGCTGTTTGGACTTTGGAAAGAAAGTGAAGTAATGCTACACATCTCCAACTCTGATCAAAATCTGTTATGGCCTGCATGGCCTGACGATGAGTACTTAAAATCATTTATCACTCAATCACTCAAGTTTGTTTTCTTTCCTCTTTAATGTACACACAGCACCCCATATTGACAGACATTTTTGCATCACCTGTCCAATACAGTCCCAACAGTGAAGCATGGTGGTGGCAGCATCATGCTGTGGGGGTGTTCTTCAGCTGCAGGGACAGGATGACTGGTTGCTATCGAGGGAAAGATAAATGCAGCCAAGTACATGGATAACTTGAACGAAAACCTATTTCTTTTCATGTACTCAAGTCAGTCAATATTGAACATTTGAACTAAACATTCCAACTTAACAAAACATTTTTCCAGTTTCCATATGGTATTACTAAACATACCATTG
>JAUMHP010000057.1:12011459-12029689 GCA_032361065.1 Enteromius trimaculatus
CTAGAATATTAGCCATTTATTAGTGCTAATTAAGCACATATTAATGCTTTATTCTACATGACCTTATGCTACATCCCTAATCCTAACCAATACATAAACTTAACAACTACCTTACTAACTACTAATAGCCAGCAAATAACTAATTTATTGAGGGAAAAGTCGTAGTTAACAGATAACAAGTGTTACCTATTCTAAGGTGTTGCCAATTGCTTAGTTTAGTTTATGCTACAATTGTATTTAAACATTTATTTCAGTGTTTCAATCTTTGTTTTGTTCTAACAGCTTCAACTTGAGGACTATCTGAGGAATATATTGAAAAGGCATTTATACAGGACACATCCTGCAACTGTAAGTCTCAGCTCAATATTTTTCTTCTCTGTACCCTTACAAAGAGTACTGTTGCAGTACAACTTTATAACAATATAATGGCATTACGGAATAATAAAACGACATCAAATAATAGAGTTATATATCATGCTACCATACCCAAAATAGCATAATACTACATGGCACTTTCTGTTAGTGCATAATGAGAACATAATGACTGTGTAACCAATTTTAACTAACAATTTTTTTTCTAATAATCTGTCAGTGCAGTGCTATTGTCTAGTGTTAAAAAAAATGTTCAGTTACCATTGTGTCACATGATGGCAGAATGAAGGTTCTAGAAGGAACTCTACCTGCTGTGTCCCCACTCATTAAAACGGGCTCTTTTGTAGAGAAAGCCTTTGAGAGGTGATTCCACACTTAGCTTAGTGCTTCACAGGCTAATTCTCTGACAGTCACATAATTAGCATTCGTTTGCAGGGCTAATTAAAGAGTACCTGTACCCGGAAACATTCGCCCCCTGCCTCAGCTTTCACCTTACACTTTCCTGGCTAATTATTAAGGTATAACTGGACTGTATAAAGCAGATGACTATTTGTACTTCATTTTAGTCCCCATAGCTAAAATGTTACAAATGTTTTTATATGGCTCTTACACATTTGCCATAAAGTTGGATTGAGGCTTACTGATGTGAATTGAATTTTATTTCAGCTTGAATTTCTGGAAGTGAGTCAAATCTCATTTATTCAGGATCTCGGACCAAAAGGAATGTAAGAATGTAAATATAGTAAAGTGAAATATAAAACAGTGGCTGGATTTGTGTTTTTTCATTTGTATGTTTATGTGCACTGACAAAAGTGAAGGTCTGATCTTAAAGAAATCGGGAGGAAACACATTCCCTGTATGTTACTGGTGCGGATCAAACAGCGTCTGTTACCAGTGGTCCAACAGGTAAGAGCTGTTATTCTCATAATATCCTAATACTGTGATGAAACCCGTCATTTTTATTTTTCACCTTTCTTCATAATTTGGACATAATATCTATCTGAGAAAAACACTTCAATCAGTAGGGCGTGATCTTCGTCTCATGATTTCACAAGTAAGAACACAAGCCCTGACATGAATATTGGTGAATAACAGATGCTGATGTTGAACTGATCTTCATCTGTGCCGACAGGAGTGTTATTGTTTTTTCTTTGACAAGCAGCTACAGTAACATTACACTTACATAATTCACATGGCTCTTAAAAGCAAACACTGAATGATTCAGCCCCAATTGAATTTAGCTCCTCGGATTGCGGCCTTGCTGAGACATTGAAGTCGTGGCATGTCTTCTTTTTCGGTTGTTTACTTATTTAGGTTATTATGATGTTTTCCCACAGCTGATAGAATGACTCTCCCTCTTGTTTCTGCTCTCATGTGGTGACTGCTTCATGTTTCAGATGGCTGGTGGTAAAAGACTCCTTTGTTCTCTACATGAGGCCAGAGGATGGCCAAGTAGGCACCGTGATTCTATACGATAAGGGATTTCACATCAAAATAGGGACCCGGGAGACCGGAGTCAGGCATGGAGTCAAGATTGAGAATCTTTGCAGGCAGGTTGAGAAAAATGTATTTTATATTTCAGCTATTTCATCATGCAGTTATTGCTACTGAACATGCTTTTATTTATATAGAACTTTTAACAATAAAGATTGTAGCAAAGCACTGAATATTATTACTGAGTATTATCATCATAACAGTGCATTTCTGGGCTTTTTCAGAGAGTGCTGTCATGCAAATGTGTTATTTTGTGTTAGTTTTCATGGACGCACAATATGCTTTACTTTCCATTTGTGCTCATGCGAATTACCATTGAAAACCCCTCAACAGTGTTTCAAAAGACCAAAACCTGTGTTTATTGGTTGAATGTAAGACAGTTTGCACCAGTCTGTGCACGGGGCATCAGTTATCATTCTTGTTTGGCTCAAGGAACAAAATGCATTGGATTTCTCTGACGAATCAGTTATGTCAAAATGCAATGAGGTAATCATGTCCGCTATGGAGCCTCTGAATATCCAAATGAGCCACATGATACAATAGCTGTTTTTAGCTGTCTGTTTTTGAGGGATAATTATACCCACAAAAAAGTCTTGCCTTAATAAAACTCTAAGATAATAGTAAGTTAAATAAATTGTTTTGGGCTTTTTTAAAGGATGCTTAGATTTTTAATGAAAAACAAGACAAAGGTGTATTTTTTGTTTTGTAATGTCAAAAACAAATAATAATCAACATTTTTGTTTTGGACAGGGCACTTACTATCAAGTGTTCCACATATAGGCAGGCTCGTTGGTGGGGGCACTCAATAGATGAGTTTTCTCAAATGTTTGGACAGGACTTTCTGAGGGAAAACCGCCATGGGTCTTTCACACCTGTTAGAGAAAATACTACATCTAAATGGTAAGAAAATTTGCTGACACATTACCTATTTAAAAAATATTGTGATAAAAGTAAACACTACAGAAGACATCATTTTATTCATATATATATATATATTTATTTATTTATTTATTTAAATAGTATAATATTTTTCAAGCATTACATTAATCTTCAATTTAATTCATCTAGTCCTTCATTCTTTGTTCTTTTTGTGTCGACATTTGCCCAATGCTTACTAGGACGTTTTCTCTTAAATCTCTGTGAAGTACCCTGACACAGTTCTTAAACGAAGCACCCTGTGTTCTTTTTGAAGGTTTGTCAACGCAGCTGGATACTTTGATGCCATAGCTGATGCCCTGGAAGGAGCAAAGGAGGAAATCTTCATCACAGGCTGGTGGTACAGATTAGATTCAGCTTTAATTAAACCTCATGTACAATTCTGTGAGCGTTTATGTCACACATTTCAATGCACCATTTTTTGTACAATTGTGATTTGTTTTGTGACAGCAATTTGATTTTTTTTAAAGATGAAATAAGATTTTTTACAAAAGGAAAAGAATACATGACTGGTTTTGTAGAACTATGTTCCACTGGCTGAAGTATACATTTTTAAAGAAACAGAAATTTCAGTTGTTTTTTACTGAACCTGTTGTTCTAAACCAAGAATTTTTACCAGGGTGTCTTTAAAAATGTGTTTGAATAAAGAAAGCCACATATTTTTGGACATGAGGCTGAATAAATTGTGACAAAAATCCCATTTTGGTTGAACTCCCATTTAATATAATGGAAATAAAGAATATAAAGTTCTACCAGAAAGACTAGGAAGATGAAATTTAGACTCAAAGTATTTATTTTACAAATCAATGTGTGTGTATAAACAGTCTTTGGTGTAGACCCTATCCGTAGCTGAATATGTTGTCGTAGATTACTAGTACTACTGAAGACGAAGGCAGGAGTGGAACCTACTCCCCGCATGGACAGGGCCAACCTGGTGGTGGAGGTGGTGGGGAGGATGGAGGGGAACCTCAGCGTCAGTATCTGTGAACACAGTAGAGAGTGAATATGGAGCTTATATATTTCTTTTGTAGGATGACAATTGGCCAGATCCAATTGAATAACATGATGTAGCATTAAGTCTTTCTGGTAGAACTTCCTCTTAAGCTTTCATTTGTATAGAAGTTGTTAAAGCATTGATTGGTTTTGATACGGCCCTCAGGTTAAGCCCAGAAATCTTCCTTAAACGGCCGGTAGTAGACGGGAACATGTGGAGATTAGACCATGTCCTCAAGCGGAAAGCAGTGAGTCTGAACACCTGCTTCAGCCAGTTTAATTTTACTTCTCACACCTCTTTATATTATGTTGCATCTTACAGTTCACCCAGTTCTCTTTAGTTTTTTCCTTACAAACGTTTTTTTACAATATTTTGTCTTTTGTCAACTCAGCAACAAGGAGTGAAGATATTTGTTCTGCTCTACAAAGAAGTTGAGGTAGTGATGGGTCTCAACAGCGAGTACACAAAGAAGACCCTGATGGGCCTTCACTCTAACATCAGGGTGAGTCGATCAGTATGTCAAACACTGTCAAAAGCAGAATTAAAGAGGGGACCCGTCTCTCCGAATCAGCTTCCCACTCTACACATATCTCTCTAAGAACTAAGGTTCGATCAAAACAAATCATAGAAAGCACGAGAGTTCCCAGCGTGCCCACTACCTCCGGACTCAGGAATAGCATGTTACTTAGATCATGTTTGGACATTGCCTTAATTTTCTGTAGTAGAATGAGGGGGATCACTGTGTTGGGAACCCTACGGATTGTGTCTGGAGATGTGTCAGGTTCTTCCTTGCCGATCGTCTCCATAAGAGCCTGAGGCGGCAAATATGCTTTCTCCCCTGGTGCCAGAGCTTCTGTGGCACCACAGCGCTGTGGTATTCATCACCGTAGCACCCCAGGCCGGTGCGTGATTGACGTGCCGTCACATTATTTTATTGGAACGCTGGTTGAGTTTAGGCAAAGGAGTGACACTGGGAAGTGGCTTGGGATCCACACCCCAAGGATGTGTGTGGCGAAGCAGCTGGGTGGAGGTATTCCTGGGCCCTGCTGGTTTAGAAACACCTGCCAGGGGCGGCGTCCTCCAGAGGCTTCGCCAAAGCTGGTGGAGACGCAGCTGTTTCGCACAAAGGTTGACGCCATCTACACTATGGTGTTATTTTTGGCGCAGGGCCCATTGTAATTCTTTAGATGATATTTGGGAACTTTGGTCAGTTGACAAGAGTTTATCAAATTAAGTATTGTACTATTGGACTTATTACATCATAGATCTAAAGAACGTTTAGTTGGAGGTTGTATATTTTGACACATGCAATACTTCATGTGCGGGTTTCATGTGCAGTTAAAGACGGTATGGTTTTTAAAATGTATTTGCAAGAAGTTTCTTGCATTTATTTTGTCAAAAATACAGGTAAAACCATGTAATTCTGAAATATTACTACAGTTTAAAAGTACTGTTTTCTATTTTAATATATTTTAAAATGTTTTTCGCAGCTATTAATCCAGTCAAATGATCTTCTTCTAATGTACTGTACACTGTAAAAAAAAAAATCCGTAAAATTTACGGTGAAAAACTGGCTGCTGAGGTTGCCGGAATTTGACTATAAAAATACGGTAACGTTTTAGGTTTTACGGGTTCAAGTTAAATTTACAGTTAAATACTGTAATTTCATTAACTGATATAATGTTAATATACCTTGCTATTCAAGTACTAAAATCTGTTTTGTATCTTTATAATACACTGACAAGCACCATATGCAGGTGATGATGAGAAAGTCACATGATGAACCAAAGCCCATCACATGTAGCCGCAAGAAATCGGCTGCCGCCTTACAAAACAATGCATTCTGGTAAGATCATTTGTGCGACTTTGAACGGCGCTGCAGCCGCCTTTCGATCACATGTGCCATCAAAGTACCACGAGAGCAAAACGAGAGCAGTCGCACAGGTCAGGCGCTGCAGTTGCTCAAAATCGGCTGCGAAAGCCTTGATGACGACACAGTTTATTCTCATTGGTCAGATTATGTGATTTACAAGCACGATGTGTGCTGCCTGTTTTTTTTTTTTTTTCTTTAAAAAGTTCCTGTATGTAATCAATCTTTATATTGAATATCTGATATTCAAACAAACATTCTTGATGAAAATGAAGATTAGGCGATATGGTAATTATATATTCGTATTGAATAAGAGTTAATGACGTTGATTCAGCACACTAAGGAAACCTATAAGTGTCCGACTTGACGGCCGTCTCTTTACTCCTCCCCCAACTGCAAAGGGCTGCTCTTGCCAGCCGGCAGTAGGCTAGTGTAGGGCATCTCGAACGCACCTAGTCACACTGCAACGTCAGGTGATTCAAAGTCAGGTGACTGTGAGCGTGTGTATGTGACTGCGCTGGGATCAGCGCTGTCCGGTGGCGTGATACACACAAACACTAAACACCATCATGGTGAGACTCATTAAACTGAAATATGCAATAAACATTCATTTAACAACATTACATGTGACACACACAACCCTAATAAACATAACTGATTAGAAAAAAACTAAGTAGAAATAGAATTATATTAAAGAAAAAACATCAAATTAAAACATTCTGGGAATGTCAGTTTACTTTTTTCCCTATAAATTTTACAGGAATTTACCGTTAACCAGTTTTTTACTGTTAAAATCACAGCAATTTTTATAGTGTATCCTTAATTGGTGCTCAAGAAACATTTATTATTATCATCACTGAAAGCAGTCGTGCTGAGCAATATGTGGAAACAAATGTGCATTTGCAATGTTTCTTTGAGGAATAGAAAGAAAAAATAGAAAGATAGAAATAGAAAGTGTAGCATTTATTTTAAATCTTTTTAGAAATGTTTTATTGTCTTATTATAGTGGCAAAACTTATGCCACTTTTAATTAATCCTCACTAAATAACGGATTTAATCCTTTGTGTATAAATAGTTATTGACAAAGATACAAGAAATAGTATGACAACTGTAACATTGTAATATTCTGAACATAACCTCAGTCTTCATTGTCTTCATTCTCAAGTAAAGAATTGCCCAACGTCTTGAGGAGTTGAAGAAAGAAACCTGACAAGCTGCCCATCTCTATTGATTGACAGGTCATCCGACACCCTGATCACATGCCCTCCACAGCATTGCTCTGGGCTCACCATGAGAAGCTGGTGGTGATTGACCAGTCACTCGCCTTTCTGGGAGGGATTGACCTGGCCTACGGAAGATGGGACGATTCCCAACACCGTCTGACTGATGTGGGAAGTGTGAGAAGAAGCCCTCAACACAGTCCTGCTCTATCCCCCAGCCTCACTCATGTAAGACCAACACATCAGTAAGATTTGTTATTTTATTTAGTTTTATTAGTTTTGTTGTTATTCAAGTGTCTTTTGCTCAATATGACTGTGTTTATTTAATCAAAAAAAATCATTTTATTATCATCAAGTAATATTACAATTTACAATTACATTTTTCTATTTTAATGAATAATTTTAATACATTTATGTTGTTATTTTAACCTTATTGTATTTCTGTGATGGCAAAATTGATTTTCTGCAGCTATTTCTCCACTCTTCGGTATCACAAGATCATTCTAATACTGTATGCTGATTTGGTTTTCACTAAACATTTCTATATATTATCAGTTAATTTGATTGGATTCTGTGAGGTATAAGAATACAATTTAAGAAAGAATATCCTTGTTATTTCTTAGGGATTTATTTACAGACAGAGGGCAAATCAGAAATGGATGATATCTCTTCTGCTCAGAGGCACAGAGGCATAAGTGAATAAGACAGGAATAAACTTCTTGTAAATGTGACCCATTGAGAGTGATAGCCCACAGTGGTCCCTCAATGTTTGTCAACATGCCATGCGTATTGCCAGCTGGGTGTTTCTGATATCTGTCAAAGTCGTCAATGGGGGAAGTCGACACGCACCTGACAGATGCTAAAGCCTCCTCTGAACATGCGTATACAGCTGCACCAGTCAGTATTGGAAGTCTAGAACACCTTCCATTTAAAGCTATCCATTAAAATGTAATGTCAATTCACCACTGCGTATTTATTAGCAGGTTATGTTACGAAGTAATTGTACTGATCGGTGTTTCATACTTGAAAGCTTTGACAGCTAGCCTAAAGTAAAATTGCAGTGATTTATATTTTGTAGCTGTTCTAATAATGGTGCTCATAAAGGACTGTTCCAGACTGCATTTCTGTTGTATGCTTACTGATGTATGATTTTGTGGCAGGTGATTCAGGCCCTCTGCCTTCTTTTTCTTTTCTTTTTCCAACGAGCAAACGTAAAATTGCAATTACAGAGCATCTGGGGCACCCTTGAAGGGCCTGTGGTTGATAATTCCAGTCCTTCTCGCTGGACCTTTCCTTCCCCCCTGAGAGCTGCATTAAACATAAAGGCCCTGCATGGATGAGTGAGTCAACAAATGACTGGGGCCACTAAATGGGAACTTGATTTTGTCTATATGCCACCTCTCCCGGCCTGCTGCCTACCTGCCTGCCATTGTGTCATTAAATATGGGTCTGAGCTATTAAATAAACATGATTTGAACCCAGATGAAGGCACTTATTGCATTTACTAAGGGGCTTCTCCTAGCATGCTTGAGTGACTGTATCTATCAATGTGAGGCTCCTCAACTGTAAAATCTTTGCTAATATACATGAAACTGTTACAGCTGTTGGTCTAACCTTTCAAAACGTCTCCTAAGGAGCACAGTGATATTTGCACTTAATAAAATTATGCCCACCAGGAGAATAGTGCTCTGACATTTGCCATTTGTCAAGTCGAGGGCACTATGATCCCCCATGAGCCATTAACTCGCATACATCAGAGGGCATTTTACCCTCGTTCAGACTCGGCGCAGCAGACTAGAGTCACTTACACTATCGTTTAAGTCATAGCTTCGCTGGGATGATGCCACACGGGTGGCCATTACCGCTTCTTACATACTGCATGCTGACAGCTAGCCTGATGTTTCAGCCATATGGATGGCATGAAGGTTTTCATTGTTTAATGGTTCAGAGTGTGTGTGTGGGAAAGATGTTCTTGGTTCCTTGACCCTGGATTGTGCTCCAGTGAGAGTTTGGACTGAAGAATTTGGACATATTTTTAAAAAAGAATACTAGACGGTGTAGACAGAATCAAGGCAGATGCTATACATGCCGAATAGAACTATGTTGCTATGTTGAAGCATCAGTGTTCCCCAAATGTAAAAATAATCATTTAAAAAAAGTAAATATATAATAAATGGGAATGCATAAATCATGTAAATGAATAGCCATGTCATATCTAAAGTTAAATAAAAGATTTGGGTAAAGTTAGTTCACCCATAAATACAAATTTGGTCGTTATTCACAAAAGAAGATATTTTGAAGATATTTTTTCATGTTAGATATATATTTATATTTATTATATTTCTAAGTAAGCTATCCCTTTAAACTTTAAAATCTTTTAATGTATTTATTTTATAAAGTATTTAGATTAACCTAATAGTATTGCTATTTAAAATGAGTTTTTGATACAGCGAAGTGCATTATTGATATGCATGTAAAAGTGTTACATTACGTTTATGTGTTGACTTTTGTCCTGTAGCAGTCAGTCGCCACGGTGGAGGAGGGTGAGGAGATGAAGTTTAATGTGGTGGTAGAAGAAATTCAGACTGGAGAAGGAGGAGCAGGGAAAGCTGGAGATTCTGGCTCAGTGGAGGATCCAGGGGAGATGTGTGCCAGTTTAACTTTACCCTTAGTAGAGGAACAGGGTGAAATCAACCTCAACCTGCCCACAGGAGGACTGCTAAGAACCCCCTCAGAGAAAAGTCACCACAGCTCTGATGGAACAGAGTCCAGTAAGAGGAATTTAACAAAATAAATGTGACGTCAGACTCCAGGTTATGATTATATTTTATAGACCTTCCTTTTATAGTGGGAAACTTACGTATTCTTGATAAATTCAATTCAATTTTAATCTAGCGTTTTCGATCTTATAGCATTTAAGCTTTTAAAACTTTTCTTAAGAAAGTTTTATTTTTAGTGTAGCTAGCGGAGCAAACACTACCTCTTTACCTTTGAGTGTGTTAAAACCATTAAGTGTCCATTGTCCAGTAATCGAATTTGACATGAGTATAATAAGTGTTTTGCTGTTACATAATAGAGGCTCTGTTTGTGTGTGTTCTGTGTGTAGAACATTATAGTAGGAATAGTCTTAATTCCAGGACACCACTCACTCGGGAATATTACACCAAGAGCTTGTCTCTGCATTCCAGCGATTCAAACTCTCTCGGTCTGCATCACTCTCTCCCCCTGCCTTACGGTTAGTACTGACATGCAACCAAACACATCTGTCTGACATGCATATACCGACACTTACTGTACAGTAAATCCACTGTATATATTTGTATACACACAACTAAACCTTGTTCTGTGAAGCTGAAATGGCACAGCTATGAGAACTAATGAATCTTTCTAAGTTAATACATAATATATAGGAATTGTTATTTCAGTTTATCTGTGTAATACCTTTTTTTCTGTCTGTCTGTTTTAGAGACTAGTTCCCTAAGAAGCTACATAGGCAGTACTGAACTCTGTGGAGAGACTCGTTTCTGGCATGGCAAAGACTACTGCAACTTCATCATGAAAGACTGGGTCAAACTCAACAAGCCTTTTGATGGTACGACACAGTTTAATTAAACCCCATATCTGCAATATCACAAGCCACAGCCAAAATATCTTATTTTTTAATTGTTTTTTGAAACAGTAAGGCTTCGGGTCTTAAGACAAAAACAAACTAGCAAACAAGACAGACAAAAATGACAACTAGACTGCACATTCTTTGATATCTCATGTCAAATTCATCAAATAAAGCAATTCCTCCAGCACAGGAATGAGGGAAAGAAGACAGAAGTTATTTCCAACAATCCCATTCTACAGTCGGTATGGGGTTATTTTCCCAGCTCTATTCTCTTGCCAGAGGGAGATAACTTCATTTTTGCATCTCTGCTTTGTGAATGTGAAGTCCTGGTTTTGCACATAGTGCCAACTGGGTAGGACACAGCAGGAGAATGGAGGAGTCTGATAGATGAATGTAGTCAAATACTCTTAAGATGCTTGTGCATCGTCAAAGACGTTGAAAGAGAAAGACCACACAGTGATGGCTTCAAAAGGCCTGTCCGTCATCTCTGTATAATGGTTAGGCTAATGTTTTCATGAATTATAGTTGTTTATTTTTCTCTGGGTAAGATTTCATTGACAGGTATAAGACACCACGGATGCCCTGGCATGATATTGGGGTGTTGGTTCATGGGAAAGCTGCAAGAGATATTGCACGACATTTCATTCAAAGGTGGAACTTTACAAAGGTAAGAAATTAGATACATTCTCAGCAATCTCAGTGTCTCTCTTCCAAACAGTGAGATTAAATGGAAAGGAAATATATATCTTCTGCTTTCTAGATTTTTCTCTTGAGAAAAATACTCAACATTTTAGAAAATAAATAAATGTACTGTATATCCCAAGCTGTGCTCACAACAGTCAGGAATATCAAAAATTTCAAGATTAACTCAAATATTTATGTTCAGATTATCTCAAGAATAAAATGATCTTTACTAGCTAGTAAATATAATATTATTGCTCTTTTTTTTACATGCACCTAAGTAACTAATTTGTATCTTTTTCAAACTATTTTAAAAGGAACATTTGAGTTGACTTAAAACATTAAAAATAAGTAGCTGCTGATCTGTTAAAGAGTAGCCCAAGATCAACATAATTTTCATCTGGGGGGAGTTTTGTGTTTGAAGGTATTATAATAGAGAGTGTTACAGAGTGAACTGGGTATATTGTATTGTTTGTTATGCAGAATAAGCATATCTTTATGAATGTCCAGAAAAATGAGCTTTTTTAAATTGCTAGAAGGTGTACAAATACCAGCTCCATTCAGAAGTCTAATTGTAAGAACTAAAGATCAGAGAGCATGCACGAAGCCGAGGTTTCCAGTCTTTCTGAAAAACCATCTTTATTAGCTTGAGCTTAGCACCCCCTGCAGTTGCTCATTGTGTCCTGTTCTGAATGCCGTCAGTATTCAATGGTCGCCCGCACTCTCAGCCCCCTTTTAGAGCAATTAGAGGCCTCTTTACTTTGATTGTTCAGTAATTGAATTGGTTTGAGGCCTGTATGATTTCCTTTGGATTATGCCAGTCATATTTTAGACTTGGCTACCGATCAGACACTCTGCTGGTGAATAATTAAAGGAGAGGAAGCCAGGTGTGTGTGCGGCAGAGGAGGACAAACAAAAGCCAGTTGAATGCCTCTGATGAGGTGTTTAGTGGAAATGAGAATTTACGGCTAAAAGACAGACTAGTCTCATTTATATCTTTTGCTGCTGATTATGGAACACTGCTCATCACAAAGAAACAACAAAGAAAGTATTGTAAAGTGGAAACAATCCTGTCAGTGATTTGTGTGGAAGGTTTCAAGAGATATATTAAGCGGCTTTTTATATGTATAGATAGTTTAAATAAATGCACTACCATTTAATGCATTTATTATGCAAGGCTGCTTTAATTTTTTTTATCAAATACAATACAAAAACATAAATATTGTACAATATTAAAATAAATGTTGTCTATTTTAATTATTTAAAAATGTAGTTTTTTCTTGTGATGGCAAAGCTGAATTTTCAGCAGCCATTACTCTACTCTTTAATGTCACATTATTGTTTAGAAATAATTTCTAATGTTTTGATTTGGTGCTCAAGAAATATTTGTGACCCTGGACCACAAACCAGTCAATCAATTGTTATTACATTGACGTATACATAGTGTTACAAAGTGACTGAGGTTTAAGTGGGGGTCAAAGTGCAAAACTTTATTCACAAGAAGTGTTCAAACAAGCAGGGTCAAACACCAACAAACTGTACAATCCAGGTAAAGGCCAAAGAGTATATCTCATAACAAAGCGAGGGTCAGGGCAGGCAGCAAGCAATCCAAAAACTAGAACACAGTCCAAGATCAAAAACACAGGAAAAACAAGGAAAACACAGGAGCTAGAAACAAAGGATAGGCTATACAATAATCAGCATATGAGAGAGGGTGAGGGCTTCTTATATGCTAGACAGAGAGGAACACATGACAAAACCAACCAGTGAGAACAAGACACATGAAACCAGGGAACCAATCGGAATATGACACATGAAAACAAGGAACCAATGGGGACACAACACGCAGACAAGGGTAGCACATGAGAAGACACTTTGGGAAGGAGTGCCATGGGAGCTCATGGGCACTCCAGCGAGCCGATTCGGATGGTATCACGCGATTTCACACGATTTGAATGGGCCGTTATCAGTCGTTATCAGCCCATTCATATGGGTCAGTAAGGGCCTGCTGCACCTACTGGTAAAACTTAAATGAAATGAATTATTCTAGCCGTTAGATTGTGTTTATTTAACGTCTACACCTACCCCAACCCTAACACCTACCCTTTACCATGATAGAAAAACAGTATTATTGACGTAAAGTGTTAGAAAAAAAAATGTTCGATTGATGTGCGCATACCCAGTAGTCCTATGAATGATAACAGCCTTCTAAGCCTACCAGTGCTGACCCATACGAATGGGCTGATAACGGCCCATTCAATCGAGTGATAACATCTGAAGCGGGTGCTCCAGCTAGCGATTGCGACAAATAGTCTTATACATCATCTGAATAAATAAGCTTGTCATTAATGTGTGGTTTGTAAGGATAGGACAATATTTGGCTGAGATACAACTATTTAAAAATTTAAAAATGTGAAGATTCACAAAAATTTTAATAATTGAACATTTATTATTTTTGATCATTGTTGAGAGCTGTTATTTTTGTAGAATGCTGTTACTTTTTTTGTTACAGATTCTTTGATTAATTGTTCAAACAGCATTTATTAGAAATAGAAAAATCATTTGTAACGTTTACTTTCACTTTTTATCTTCTGATCTTTTTGATGCATCATATAAAAACATACTAACCGCAAACTTTTCTATAATGTATATGTAATAATGAATTAATCTATTTTCAATCTATGTTTAAACTTAACGCTTATGTTCTGTACCTGTAATATGAAGAAAAAAGGGAATTGGGTTAAGTTAAGGCTTTTTTTTTTTTAGAACTGTGGTGATTCAGAGATGTGATTCACTATCAAGGTCACTGGAGTTATGAGTATTGCTTGGGCAGCTGCCAACAGCCTGTGAGCAGAGTTAATGTTAGTTCTCCCTCATCAGGGCTCAATGGATTTTAATCAACACATTATGCCAGTTGTTAATTGCCTGAGAACCATCTGTTTATAACCACACGGCCCAGATTACCGCTTACCCACAGTGTAAGCTGACATGGCGTACAGCTCGCTAATTTGCACCATGAGCGCTTCCTTCATGAGGGGTGAAAACGTCAAGTAAAATAAAACTTGCAGAAGAAACTCCAACTTATGCGAACAAAACATTTTTTGTTGTAGTGACACAAAGAGAATGGAACAGAAAGTCTAGATGAATCGAAAACAAAACTTATGCGATCAAATATTGTGGAAAGCGTTGAAAATGGTGAGAAAAAAATAGTTTCTTCTATATGTAGATAATTGGTAGAGGGTGGCAACATCGTCTCCTTTGTTTCCTGGGAAACAAAGCCCGTCTCATGTTCAAACGACCTTTGAACCATGTTCCCGGCCCAGTTGAAATCAGTCTGAGTATAGTCTAGTTAGGACAATAGCCATTAAAAACCTACTTTCGGAAAACCTTCACATACACGGCCATCAATTTACTGTAATCAGCAGCACTGTCTAAGACTAACCAGAGGAGCAGAGACTTTTATTCAGCCTCAAACAAGTGCTCTACCTCTGGGGAGTGGAGGTACCAGGCAGGGGTTGATGGTCAGCCCAACAGGCTATCTGGATGTGGCACAGTAATTAGCGCTCTTTAGGGGTGTGATTTTGGAGTCAACATCGGGCGTTCTGTCTGATCCCAATCAACTCTCCTTTTATTTGCTAGCTGGTGAAGAAGCGGTCGGGGGCGACGTGCTACCCCTGCCTCATGCCCAAGTCTCTATCCGCACCCATGGTGCCAGCTGAGTACAGCGGCAAATCAACACAGGCTAATGTTCAGGTGAGATATCACCACCAAAGCACATGGATTCCTGCTTGAAATTATCCATTTATAAATATATAAAATAAATATGTATATGTATTAGGGGTGTAACGATACGCGCATTGAACCGTTTGGTACGAGGCTTTCGGTACGATACACATTACAAACCAAACGATTCAGAAAAAATATAAAGAGAGAGAATGAAGTGTATAAAATATAATGTTTTCAGTGCTATGCTCAACAAGGCAGCACAAACGACGTGACAGTCAACGTGCTGACTGCCCCTCCCACCCCCAAACAGACGAAAACTAGATCCCCGCAGCATTCAGGCAGGCATTTCCAACAGGTTTGAACAGGACAAAACTATTGATATGTAACAGCGATCGGTACATTCATAGCCGCAGATTTTAATGCGGGATTTAAAAATGCTAAATGTTAATGAGCCCTCCCAGCTCTCCGAGCAAAGAACAGAAAGATTGTGACCTTCTTTAGCTGAAGCACTACAGCGGCCCATGTGTTGAAGGCACGATCTGTGCTGTCTGAAGAAAATGTGGACACTCTCATCTCTCTGAACTTAAAAAAATAAATAAAAAATGTTTGAAACGGAGTTCCATTTAAAAACAAAATTGTTCTTTTCTTTCTATTAGCTAACTATTACAATATTACATTTTCTTTCTTTTTTTTGAGGAGCATTTGGTTTTGGTTATAAAGGAGGTTTTGTTTTATTTGCTGCTAAGAAGAAACCCCAAAAGATATGTGAAGCATAGCTCAATTGTTGTTCAAAGTAAAAGAAAAGAAAAAAAAGTTTTAATGAATAAAAATGTGAAAAAAAAATCAAAGAAATTCTTTTTTAATTTTATTTTTGCTGTATCACAAACATACCGAACCGTGACAGCACTGTATCGTATCAAACCGAACCGCGATTTTTGTGAACACTTACACCTCTAATATATATATATATATATATATATATATGTAATTTCAAAATCCAACTTTGAATTAATGTGCATTTAGAAATAGGTTGTGTGATAACTGAAACCATTCATTTTGATTCTAAGCTTTTTGTCTGAACAAACAAGGTTTTGAGGTCTGTGTGTCAGTGGTCTATTGGGATGAAGGTCCATGAGGAGTCGATTCATTTAGCCTACGTATCAGCCATCCAGAACAGTAAACATTTCATCTACATAGAGGTATGTGCAAATATATCAGCTGCACAATTTGCACAAAAAAGTTATTCATATAAAATATATTAAATTAATTATTATATATCAGGGTAGATTTTTTGTTAATAATATCTAGCAAGGAAAAGTGACTGCAATGTTACAAACAATTTAAATTTATTTCAAATAAATATATTTCAAATTTGCAATTTTATCATTTCTATTCAATGCAGTAAATACTGAAAAAAAAAAAAAAATATATATATATATATATATAAAAGAGTTGTATTGCATTGTGAAATTTAATAATGATTACATTTTGATAATACAGCCATGATGAGTATAGGAAACTTCATAAAAGAATTTCTGAAAACGATGTAAATATATACATTCATATATATTAATAATTATATATTAATTCTCGTCATTATACATTACCATTACTCTGTTCCTCTATTTGATAATGTTCAGTGCTTTGCTACAATCTGTATTGTTAAATGCGCTATATAAATAAAAGTGACTTAACTTGGCTTGACTTGACAATATCATGCATATTATGTGTAAAATATTTATATGTAAAAACTTATTAAAGAACAACTGATCCCAAACACTGTTTTGATTTTGCATAATGCTGCATGTTCCTGTGCCTTATATTTAAATTTATTTCATTACATTTATTTAATTCTAAGTATATTTGAAATCTATTAACATTTATAGACATATCACTGAAGGCTTACTGATATAAAAATTGTAATAAACGTTTAATTGGAGTACCATTTATGCACAATGCACATTTTTTAATACTAAGCCTAAAATGTGTTTTAATGTCACTCTTGAATGCAATATAGTTTCACACAAATTCAACACAATCAAAAATACTTCGGTAGATCTTTGGTTGGACTGCAGCACTACTTCTGCACAATTAAAGTGCATCAAGTACAAGATTAGTTGTTCCAATTTATCAGACTTTAGGTTAGTATACTAAAAGTTCAATTGCAGGGTTATTTTAGCAAGGATATAAATATCGTAATATACTTAGCCTGAAATAAATGCATTTCAAAAACATTTGAGCCTATATATTTTTCACTAGGGTAAGGACGGCTTACAGTAAGTCTTTTTTACTTTCACTGCATCTCTCTTTCAGTCATGCTCTCGCTCTCTTTTTTCTCCTTATCTCTCAGAACCAGTTCTTTATCAGTTGTGCTGACAAATCCATCCACAACCGCATCGGAGATGCACTGACGGAGAGGATCCTGCGGGCGTACAGGTGCATCAGGACAATTGATTCACTTGTATACAAACATAACACAATAACATCATTGGGTACACCTAACCACATTTCATTTGGGCCACAGGGAGAAGAAGAAGTTTCGGGTCTATGTGGTGATGCCCCTGCTGCCTGGCTTTGAAGGTGACATCTCGTCAGGCGGGGGACAAGCCATCAAAGCAATCATGCACTTTAATTACAGGTAATAACCCTGCAAACATGCGTCTTCTGTAATCACCAAATTGCCACAATTAAGGGCAAAAACGCAGCCTGAATGGGCGCTCGCAGCAAATTACACGTGTGTAATGTGGAAACAACAGAGCCTGCTCCTCACGGGCCACAGAGAGACCATTACATCCCCGGCTTGGACCCTCAACACTAGGATAGATACAGTAGGAGAAGCAGTGAGGGTGCTGTGGTCACTGGGGTTCATCGAGTGATGTGATTGGTCAGGGGATGAAGATTTAAGACATATGATTGGTGCAAGACAGGTAGCAGAAGAACTGAAATCCCTCTTTCTTCTTTACAGGACAATGTGCCAAGGGGAGCACTCCATTATTGAGAGGCTCAAATGTGTGAGTAAGTAGACTAGTACGCAAAAGCATAAACCTGCTCTATACCTTAACATTAAGATCACGTCCATCTAATGTGGATTGCATGATTGAAATTCATTATAATAGGACGGCGTAGGATAAAAGGATGAAGAAAGTGTATGTATTTGTGTTTGTCTGCAGTGGCAGATTGCTGGATCAAGTACATCTCTTTCTGTGGTCTGCGCACTCATGCTGACCTGGATGGACGTCTGGTCACTGAACTCATTTATGTGCACAGCAAGCTCATGATCGTGGACGACTGCACTGTCATTATTGGTCAGACACTCTGCCCACA